>WYDI02042145.1:0-19997 GCA_009867235.2 Psittacus erithacus
TGGGATTGCTCCAACCCAGGTGTAGGACCTTGCACTTGTCATGGTTAAACTTCATAAGGTTGGCATCAGCCCACCTCACAAGTGTGTCAAGGTAAGATGGTCTCGAACCATATCCTCTCCTAATGATGGTCCACCCTTGCAGACTACACCACCACAGAAGCATGTTCCTAGTTGTAACCTTGATACAGAAATCTCAATACAGAAATACAATAATCAATACAGAAAACTTTGAAGTTTTCAATATTCTATACAAGTGCAATTAAAAAAAAAAAATTTATATGAGGAAGAGGCTGAACACACTAAAACCATCATGACTTTGGCTAATTTAATAAATCAGTTAAAGCTTCAGAAGTATTTATGGATCTATTTCAGTAGCTACAGCTTATTGTTACTGTTATGTGGTGGATAAATTTAACAGCAAGTCCAGTTCTATGCTGAGTAATAAATACTTGAAAGCATAAAGTTCAAATGGGCATTGTTGTCATTCTTCATGAAAAAATACTACATCATACTTTAAAACACAAGAATTTGAAAAAAACCTACCTTTTTAATGTATAAAGTCACAATTTATATTATTCCCTTTTTCATTCCGATGAAAGATGTTCATTCTGATAAACACCACAAAATATCTGATAGATATTCACTTTAACAAATCTAAGAAGAATTTATCGTTCAAATATTTCATTTAATTAAGAATCCCTTATTCAGTATTTAATAAGGTAAAACCTTTTATTCCTAACAGCTATTTTAACAAGTCTTTGGCAGATAACAAAAGAACCATTCAGACAAGCTTCCAGAATTACAAGCAGCATCAACAGATATTAAAATTATTATCTGGTCCCTTGACCAAAAAAGTTTGGCTTTACCAGACCAACTTAGACACATACACACAAGACAATAACACTATCCCACCTCACGGGTTTTTTTCAGTCCTTATACTGTTGCTTTCCAGAATTTCTGTAGCGTACAAATTATGTTTTGCTAGGTTAATATTTGCTTTTTCAATTTTTCCAGTAAAAGCTCTATTTCAGATTTTTGCATTGTAATAATATACTCTAGTTCACTTCAGAAGGCTGTTAAAATAAGTAGAAAATGACAGTACATTACGAACAAAAAAATCGGAAGCATACCAAACTATGACATGAAGCTGAGTGGTGCAGTTGACAAGCTCAAGAGATGGGATGCCATACAGAGGTACCTGGACAGGTTCAAAAGTTGGGTCCATGCAAACCTTACGAGGTTTTACAAGGACAAGTTTAAGGTCCTGAACCTGGGTTAGGGCAACCCCCAGCATCAATACAGGCTGGGGAATGAATGGATTGACAGTACCTCTGAGGAGAAAGACTTGGTGATATTGGTAGACAAAAGACTGGACATGCACCAGCAGTGTGCGCTTGCAGCCCAGAAGGCCAATCACATCTTGTGCTGCATGCAAATGCGTTTAGCCAGCAGGTCAAGGGAGGTGATTCTGGCCCTCCGTTCTGCTTGGTGAGACCTCACCTGTAGAGTACTGTGTTCAGCTCTGGAGTCCTCAGCACAGGAAAGATATGGACCTGGTGAAGCAGGTCTAGAGGCAGAGCTACAAAATGGATCAAAGGGAAGAAACACTTCTCCTATGAGAAAAGGCTGAGAAAGCTGTGGTTGTTCAGCCTGGAGAAGACTCCACAAAGACCTTACTGCTGCCTTTGAATACTTCAAGGGGACCTATAAGAAAGATGGGAGAGATTTTTTAGCAGGGCCTGTTGCAACAGAACGAGTGGTAATGGTTTTAAACTAAAAGAGGGGAGATTCAGGCTGTTTGTAAGGAAGAAATTGTTTACAACGAGGGCGGTACAATACTGGCACATGGACGCACCACCTCTGGAGACATTCCAGCCCAGGCTGGATGTGGTTCTGAGCAACCTGATCTAGTTGGAGATGTCCCTGCTCATTGCAGGAGGTTGGGTTAGATAGCCTTTGAAAGTCTTATCCAACCCAAACTATTCTATGATTGATTATATGATTTAGCTAAAACTGCCTAGACAAACTGAACATCACCAATATTACAGGACCATGTAAATAACTGTGGTTCTGTTAATGACTCATAATCAAAACCACGCCCCAAAGTGTTAAATAACATTTTCACACTACCACCAGCACCACATTTTCCAAATTCAAACTTACATTCTTAACAATGGTTGTTTCATAAGGATGTTTCTTCTGCAGCAACTTATTCTACTGTGGTATTTTGCACCTCACATGCTGCCAAAATTTCTTGACAAAGTTTCTTTACTTCCTAGACTGTTCCTTGTAAATTTCAAGTTCGTATCACTAACCCATCAAACATGGGGCATAAAGCCCACTTAACTGCATATTCTGGCAAGACTCTTAATTAAAAACTACCTCAGAAAAGTACCTCTTTATGTAAATCTACAACTGGTCTCTAATATATCTATAAACTCAGACATCACACATGTTGCCGTCAAACTGAAGACTTACAGAAAAAATGAATGGTGATTCTAGATGACAATGTTACGCAAGGCAGGTATGTCATTTCATGATGCCATTGAATTCCAGTACCCTTCCTAGCTATCAATCCATTCATAGCAATCCCTTTGTACAATAAAACATCGCCACACACTGCTCACTGTGGCTGTGTTACAAAACCTGTCCAGACCAAAACACAATTTCATTGGTACCAGCTATCTTTAAGTCATATCCCCAATGATCCAATAGAGACCTCGTGTGTACACATGACCAAGAGTGGCCAAATTACCATGGCGTGATAAATTACCGCTTTCAGATGAGTTTTTATTAACTATCTGTGACCATACCCCACTGCATTACAACCACAAGGCAAAAATCTGTTAGCTTAGCATAAGTAAAACTATTATACCTATTCTGGCAGTCTATGGCAATCATAAAGTAAAATGCGTCGTGGTTTAAGCCCTGCCACACAGCTCACTCACTCACTCCCCCCATTCCTCCCTCAGCTCCCGGGGGGATGGGGAGGAGAATCGAAAGAATACAACTCCCACAGCTCAAGATAAGAACAGCCCAGTAACTAAGGCATAACACAAACCACTGCTGCTACCACCAATGATAATAATGATAAAGGAAATAACAAGAGAATACAACAGCTCACCACCGACCGATACCCAGCCCCATCCCAGCAGAGATCCTCCCTTCCAGGTAACTGCCAGTTACATCCTGGGCATGACGTGCTGCGGTATGGAATACCTCTTTGGCTAGTTTGAGTCAGGTGTCCTGTCTCTGCTTCCTTGGTCAGTCTAAACACGCTAAGCAGTAGCTAAAAGTATCGGTGTTATCACCACTGTTCCCAGACCAAAAGTCAAAAACATAGCACTGCACCAGCTACTAAGAAGGAGAAAAATGACTGCTACTGCTGAACCCAGGACAAATGCTTTACTGCATTTACTGCAGAAAAAGCGCAACTCCTCATACAGCAAACAAGCACAGGAATGTTGTCAAAGAGTAAATGTTGCCCATGGTTTTGCTGACTGTTCCTTAAATAATTTCTATTGCTCATTTTGCATAATTTAGGCCATATGTAGTTGCAAACAGATGTCATTTACGCCTATGATCAGCAAAAGGCCAGTTTACAACTGAAAAAAAAATAATTCTGCACTGAGGAATAAAAAAGGAAAATCAAAAAATGAGTAGACAAGCCATGTATTGGAAAGAACATTTAAAAGAAAAATGGGTTTCTTGATCAAAATATTAGCACTATATAAAAAAAGAAAAAAAAAATATAAAAAAAAAACCAACCAGCAAAACCTAGCCACAGAAATTCTGCCAATTGATAAAGGAAATGTAATCATACTTAAGTTATATATTTTTTTTACTTAAGCTTTTTTTTTTATTAAGAAATATACCTACCAACTTAAGGCTATTAACCAACTACCAACTTAGGCCTATTTTACTGATTTCTTAGGTGTTTGTAAAAAGACTGTTACACACACATAAACTGTACAACTACATTATTATGTGAAAAAAAATCAGAACTTCAATCTGTTTTAATAATTTTAATTCATATTACTGTTACTTTAAAATGTCTACAAATGTTAAAAGTTCATAGAATTGTAATCTTTTATCTTGAAAAGACCTTTAAGATCGAGTGCAACCACTGTTACTGACTTTTAAACAATAAGAATTATACAAATTTAATGATTAGCTTCTTACTGTATCACTACTTCATATTTTTTCTTTCAAAAAATGAAACTGGAGTATTTTGAAATGTAAATCCATTTAAGTTGCATAATATATCAAACCCTTGCTTCTCTATGTCCATGAGGTTATGCTCCTGAATATAATAGGCAAATTCATGAATAGTATTCTTAACTTCTTCTTTTTCCCTACTATTTTATTCTCCCAAAAGACAGATCTCAAAATTACCATGCCATGATACTTATTTCAAATTAGAATACTGTAAATGCACAGTTTCTAATATAATTCTTACAATGGTCTTATAGCAATGTGCATACTCATACTTGTTGGAAAACTAAATTCAATAAAACTAGTTTTAGATCTTAATTTTTACCTCCAAAATACTTATGTTTTCACCATCAAGATATTCAGCAGATCCCTGCTACCAATACAAACGTTGCTATATAATATGGGCCTATGACTTCCTCAACACCTGCTCAATTTTTTAAGCATGTGTGTGCTGTTTATTCAGATTCAGGAATCCTAAGAACCCTAAATGCAACCAGAATCCAGATGTAACCTAAAAAAGATCCATTTAAAAATTGCTTATGGACTCCATAATTGCCCATGAACTCCAGTTCAGGAAGAGCTAGGTATCATTTTCTGTTTAATTTCATATATCATTCACTGTTTGATAAATATTCTTCTGTACTTCTAGGGTAGAAGACTTTGTTTACTCAAATATCAGGATAATTTTCAACATTAATTTTTAAGACAGGAAAAGAGATCTTCCAAAGACAGAAAGATGTTTTCTGGATGCTCTAATCAAGATGAAGAGCAATGTACCATCTTTGCTACAAAGCTGTTCACCTAGGGGAACCATTCACACTGCACTTAGGGAACAGAATCTAATGCCACCCTTTCAAAGCCGCTGGTGACAGTGATCACAAACACTACCAAATGCTATGGAGAAAATACAGCTATGCTCCACCATACTTTTACTCCACATGACTTTCCTGAACCGGCAAAACAGAGCAGGTAGCAAGGGAATGGACATCTAAGAGCTTCAGAACTAATAACATAGTGTTATGTGTACTCCTGCTCTCTCACAACTTCCCCAGCACAAAGCTGTGATAATACTAACTGCACATTACCAAAACCACTGGCTAGGAGGAGACAGAAAAAACCTGCAGACATTACAAATAGATAGAAGACCAAGTGATTGATGGTTAAAGTATTGTACATTTTTGTACTCATGGAAGCAATACTTCACAAACTAGTACTTTCTGAAGGTGGCATAAAAGCTTTTATTAAATATAATGCTTTGGTTTGCCTTTTTTTTTAAGAACTTCTACAGCATCTTCTCTAGCATTTTTCACTTTGAAAAAGCTTGTTACATAGTTACTGGAAGGTTTTACTTGGCTAACTACACCAAAATGTAGACAGTATTTCTTAGAAGATTCTAAGATAAAATATTTATTGACATACTGGAAGTTAGTAGGTAAGTTCAAAAAGCACATTTTTCTGAGTTATAGATTCAGTACTAAGGAGCAAAAAAACCATAAATGTGTATCTGATGGTGAAACTGCTCCAAAAAAAAAGCCACTCTGTTGTTTGCTGAACTATTACACTATTATCACAAGTAAAAATCAAACTTGTGCACTAATGGTGTAAACTAGGGACTGTGCTTGTTATGCGTTATTGTCTCTGTACATTAGAACCTCAATCATACTCAAACAAATTCACTAAAGTGTGGTTTTCAATCTGCTAACTATGCATTCCATAATAGCCTGTAATTATTAAAAACTGACAAGAAAGCTACGCCACCTGTGTTTATGTGAAGCCAGGTAATGAAAAAAACAACAACGCTGTCATCACCTCTCAATTCCTGATTGCATTATCAAAACTGTAGCCGAGTTTGGCATCTGGGTGTGACCTTGTTAACTGCTAGGGTAATTAAATTTATTCTATTGGGAAAAGGGATGATAAATTATTAGCAAGAAGATTTTGTTCACATTTTATTAAATTGGCCTGTCAAAGGGTCGGCCAAATTATCAAGGGCCTCATTTATTGGAGGCCAGCCATATTGCCACATCTGTTACAATTATTTATAATTTCAGCAGTTGAAAACCAACTGAGTTAGGCATCCGCCATGTAAAGTAATTTACAAATTATCTGATGAGGGAGTGTTTTAGCTTCTCCCTCATTTCTAGCCAGCAGAAAGCCGCGCTGTAATTACAGAACACGATTACGTTCTTTGGGGAACTTATCTTGCACTCATAGCCATAGTAAGATGCAGCAAGAACATATGGAGGAGCTTGTGCTTCTACTCCCTGAAGCTCGTGACCCGCCTGCCGCTGAGCCCTTGAGTTGAATTTGAATGAGAGTGCCATGGCTAATGTTCTACACATGCACCATTTATGCCACAAAACAAATCGGATCACTGTTAATTATGAAGCAGCTATAATCAGGCCTTCACATCTGTGTAATGTGAAGCGCAGTAGGCTGTATTCCAATAATGTATGACTACCTTTGGGTCGCAAATTGCGAGCCATATTGCCTCAGTAGTAGTTACTGAATTCAAAGTAAGTCCTTTGATAAAAGCCCATCACAAAGATATTTTTATCCATTTTTTTTTAAATACAAGCCTTTCTTTATCAGCTATTGACCAGAACAGTTAAAGCATATGGCACAAGTTCATTAATGAACAGTAGCACACAGCACTCTAATTTAATGAAACCACTTGAGCCATAAAAATCAGATTTAGTTAATTCCCCCTTTCCCCCTTTTTTTTCTTTCCTGCATCTAGCCTATACCCTGGACTCCAACATAATGTCATGGGTGATCTTGCTGTAAAATATAATTATTTTCTCGTACATTTATAAACAGATTTTATGTTTCAAGAGTCTGTGCATTTTATAACACGGAATGGGGGTGGTGGAAATGAATGGAAAAAAATTGAAAGAAATGTCCAAGTAGTTTCCTCTGCATAACCCAAAATTTAACCTGGTAACAATTAACAGTCCATATATCACTTCTATTTTAGAAATTACTGTCTGGCAGCTGTCTTCTAACAAAAAAATATTCTTTATTCAGTGAAAAATCTTTCTGTGAGAAAGCAGCTAAACAAGCAGCACCCAGATGGCAAACCAGCTACAGTTTAATTAATCCACTAAAAGCCATTCAGTTTTCAGTAAGGGTAATGTAATTTTGAATAATTGTAGGAAAAAAATCACTAAACGTTCTTAAGTTTTATTATAGCGGCATGAATAGTGCCGCTGTAGAGTAGTTAAAGTTGAGTTGCTCTTTCCATTATAAATGCCACATTTTCAGTATCTTGGTCCTTTTCTATTATTGTACATTGAAAATGGATAAATGGAATGTCAAACTCAACTAAATGAAAATTAAACTATTCTTCAAAACTGGATCCAGTTTTTTCCTTCTGTCCTTTTAACACCCTAGAACAGGATGTAAATTAGTTTTCAAGAGTTATGTAGCACATTCATAAAGTATATTGCATTTCTTTCCCGTTTTTCGAAAAATAATTTCAAAAGCTGCACAAAACCACTGTTTCTTGTTTTATTGACAACACATGCCTGCATACTGGCCCGTACAGCATTGCAGGTAGAGTCCCAAATTGTCATAGTGAAGCACACTCAACTGTAACTGAAATTGCATTTTATGATGATTAAGAGGCAGCACTTTGTGACCACAACATCAACAATAACTACACAGACTCTATTAGTTTCAACTCCAAGCAGCTTTTCTGAGGACAAGGGTACAGCAAATAATAATACTACTTTAACAAAGACCTGTATTTTCTCCTTTCCACCTTGTTTAGAAGATACCTATATAAGACATTTTAAGCATAGTTTTATGCAACACTAATATCTAAAAATGAAAAAGTTTGGAAACCAAAAAATCACTACCACTTCTTTGACTGAGAATCAGAGACATGCTTATACTATTTTTTTAAAAAATTTTTAGCTGTAAGCTACTGTATTAAATTTGCCATTAAAATATAACTAAGATTAAAATCATATCATCTATATTGAAGATCATGTGTCTTAAATTTGAAGTTTACATTATAGTATACTTACCTATGTGTTGGAAATGCCAGAAAATACTGGTACTTTTCTATTGCAAACATATTTAAATATGGAGCAAATTTATCTTTACAAGCCATGATTTATACCCGCATATACTATAGTTTGCAGCTTAAGGGAATACAACCATTTGAAAAATGTTATTGATATTTTCCATTACTAAAGACTACTTACTTATTTAGTAAACTGTGTTACGTAAATTGGCCAATTTCAGTCCATTGTACTTCAAAGTCCAAGCTTTCAAGCGAACAGTGATAAAGTGTTTTGCCTCCCCCCAAAAATGTGCTGCAGTATTACATGGTTCTATAAGTTCAGTATGATGTCATGTTATCTTGCCCTAAACAAAAACCTTTTTACTACAGCATGTGATAGTTGCCAAAAAAACCCTGTACTTTGAGACCTTTGTAACTGATCTCAATGTTTTTTTAATAACTTGAGTATTTCTATGATCTGAAAGATAATTTGTGGCAAGTTTTGACCTACAGGGGGTGCAAGATCAAGAACTTTCAAAGTAAACAAATTAAATGGATAAATTTTCTAACAGTAAAGCCTAAACACATGTAATATAAATACAATTTTGTTAGGAAATAGTTTCTGTAACTGAAATGATCCCAGTCTATAAAACAGAATTTACATTACCATAATCTTAACAGGATATCTGCCTTCTGTTATGCTGTATCATTAACAAGAAATAGAAAATTAAGCCTTAAAATATTCACTCTGCAATACTAAACAGTACTGCACAAAATCTAGAACGCTAAAATAAATTAGTTACCTTCTCCAACTATTTTTTTACCATTTATTTGTCAAAAAAATCAGGATGTTGAAGACAATACTATATAAGCCTAATAAACTCAAAATCACTGAAATACTGATGTTAGAAAACCAGTAAGTCAAACTCTGATAAGACTTGAAGGATTTCTGCATGGCAACAATGGTTCAGGAAACATTTTATTTATGCATTGCTCATATAAACATTTCTCAACTCAGTTTTTTATCTTTGGTAAAATTCAGCTCCTTTTTTTTTTCTAATAAGCTTGGCTTACATCTGTGTGCAATTTCCACTCCGATAGTTTTACTGGTATTTTCTCATCTAACTACTTTTAAAAACTGCATAATGAGAAATTAAGATGCTATTATAAAAATGCAAGTGAATTGTGTATTATGTAGAATGCACATACCTGTCAGATGCTAAGTAACAAAAAAAAATTTAAATGTCTGTTAATTAATGTTCTTTGATCAAGCATCATCTCTTAATACTGTCTTTGATGTTTGCACATGTATGAAAAGTAGGAATCAAGACAGAAATGACTGCTTTGGTTCAGTAAACATATTTAAATATTTACTATTCACATGGGTAATAGTTATGGTATAATAACCGTAGGACTAAATGTATGGTATACATCTCAGAGATAAAAATGAACACCAATAATGAAACAGAACCAAAACAACAATTGCATGAGATGAAATTAATCAAACCCCAAAAGCTTATGTTTTGAAAACTATTTAAAATGGTTTTGTTCTGTTTTTTACTGTGTAGTGAAAGCATAGATGTAACTAAAAAGACTTCCAAGTTCTAAGATGTCTAAAGTCTCTGATCAGAGAAAATGCGAGCTGCTGAATGCACACATACTGAGCTGTGAATAGAAATTTACTGTAAAGTGGATTCAAATTCTTCATCACATACATTACCAGAATACTCAAAATAAAATTAATCAGAAGTTTGCCCTCACTGACACAAGTGCTGCACTGACTAGAATAAGATTACAACATTAGAGGCATATTTTCCCCTTAATGTAAGAAAACGGAAATATAATGCCAATAAAGTAAATAATATAAAACTCATTTTTTGCCTGACTACAATGTAATTTCAACAGCAAGAAAAGTTTAAATCCAGGAAAAAGCATGCACTAATGTATACAACACTGACGTATAATCTTCCAGGCTATTTGAAAGACTGAGGAAGATATATTAATGCTGTCAATAGACTTCGTATGTCCTACAGGATGAAATTTCAGCAAGGCACAAATCTGAACATGCTCAAGAAATCAGCATTTTACAGCAGAAATACAATGCAATTAACAATTTTTTTTTTTCTTTTTTTTTAGGAAGGATTGTTTTAAAATATGGAAAACTAGCAGGTTGCTTTGTTGTCCTGTTACTTAAGCCTCTATTCCTAATTCATCCTGTTCTTTTGATGCTGCAATCAAGAGACAGCTGAGTGAATTAGGAAGTTAGGAGGTTCTCTTGATCACATTTAACTTCATAACTTCACATATGACCAGGATTCTAGTTATCTAACAAGTCACAGAAGTAATTAACAGGTAATTCTCCTGCAGAAACCAAAGTTGTGTAACCACGCTATAATCATTACCTTTTTAACATATATGCAAGATTGTAAAGTTGGCAATGGGAAATATGGCTGTCATGAATATGCAGCCAACAATGACCAAACTTATGACACATTCCCAAAAGGCATACCCTAGCCTTTCAACCAAAGCAAGACTGCATTTTAACAGACCTTGGGATATTTGCTATCACAGAATAGAAGGTTAGCCAAGAGAAAATACTAAGCATGTGAAGCACAAAGTGCATACTGCTTAACATCTTGGTTCTCCTACAAACCTAGTAACTATGAATACTACCTATACACATTCCCTTCCCTGTGAGTCTGCTCCTGTAACGCTAATCACTTGTCCCATCACAGCCTGATTTAAGATTTAATTTACTGAAACATGAAGGTTCATACACTGCATTTAGTTTGCTAAATTACATTCATTATCATAAGTTGTCTGCTTTTGCTTCCTACCATATTTTCTCCACTAGCATTGGTAAATATCTGATGGAGCTCATGACAGATAACATAAATGTCCAACTAATAAATTTCTGCAGAAGATCAGATTGAACACGCAGTCACTAACAAAACAGAAAAACCTCTCTGAATAACCATGACAAGTACATACCTTCAAACACACTAGGAACAGGGACAGTATCAGAGAGTCTAAAATGCTGAGTTCGGATAAAAATGGAAACTGCAGAAAGCCAACAGAAGGCCACAGGAAGATAATTCATGTTCACCAATAAGTAATTTAGGACTGCTTCACATTTGGATCCTAATTTACATGGAGTATAGTGTTAAATGTACTTCAAGTTCAGACACCACCAGAAGGATACAGACTAAATCAAAAAAAGAAATCATAGAATAATAGAATGGTTTGGTTTGTAAAGGGCCTTAAGATTGTTTAGTTCCAATCCCCCTGCCAGGGGCAGGGACACCTCACACTAAACCATGTCGCCCAAGACTCTGTCCCTTCAACACCAGCAGGGATGAAGAATTTACCACATCTTTAGGCAAGCTATTCCAATACCTCACCACCCTCACAGTAAAGAATTTCTTCCTTATATCCAATCTAAACTTCCCCTGTTTATGTTTAAGCCCATTTCCCCTTGTTCTGTCACTACAGTCCCTGATGAAGAGTCCATCCCCAGCATCCTTGTAGGCCCTCATCAGATACTGGAAGGTTGCTATGAGGTCTCCATGCAACCTTCTCTTCTCCAGGCTGAACAGCCTCAACTTTCCCAGCCTGTCTTCATACAGGAGGTGCTCCAGTCCCCTGATCATCCTCATGGCCTCCTCTAGACTTGCTCCAACAGCTCCATGTCCCTCTTATGCTGAGGACACCAGAACTGTACACAATACTTCAAATGGGTTTTCACGAGAGCAAAATAGAAAATAGAGAGAGAATGAGAATAGAGAGGATAGTAACAATTCATTCACACTGCATGCCATTCATTCAAAACATCCAAAGAAAATCAAGTATAAAGCTGAATCACCAATTGTAGACTGTCACTACCTTCTAAAATAGCCTTACTTTTAACTTCAGAGATTACCTAAAGTTTTTTGGTGGATGCCCCATCCCTGCAGTGTTCAAGGCCAGGTTGGGCTGGGCTTTGCGCAACCTGGTCTAGTGAAAGATGGCACTGCCAATGTCAGGGGACTTGGAACTAGATGAGCTTTAAGGTCCCTTCCAGCCCAAACTAATTGATGATTCTAAGAAGTTCTTCTATGAACTAAATAAAATTGATAAGAGTGAAACTTGGACTTGAAATGGATTTCAGCAAAGTTCATTAGGAGCTCTCAAAGAAACCCAGCTGCTGTATTTTAAAACGTGAATAAAAAAAAAAAATAAATAATTGCTTTCATAATGAGAAATAAGCAATAGCAATAAAAACTTAGTTTTTACTTTGTGTAATCTGTGCTACCCCATGTTCAAAAAATATGCAAAGGTAGGACACTACTATAGTAACAAAATTTTCTGATACTACTAAGTTATTCAGAATAATGACAAAAGCCAGTGAGAAACATTTACACCAGGTCCATATGGCATACAGTGTGACTGCAAAACTGTCCCACAATACCAAAGCTAGACGACACAGATATTGTACACAGAGGAAAGCATTTTAACGTTCTTAAACACAACAAAGGCCTTCTTAACCTCAGGAATGATAATACAGAGATTTAATAAAAGCTTTTATGATTAAAAAAAAACCAAAACAACAAAACAAAGAAAATCCTCATAATATAACCTACAAAAAACTTCAGAGCAATACAAGATGATGAAAGCAGAATAACATATTCAGAAATAGTCTGAGCATTCAAAAACCATTTTCTAATGCTGTGTTTAGAGCAGAAACAGCTTTAGACTAATTATATATTTATATTGTTTCAAGAAATCCACCAAAATCTCCTAAAAGAAAAATACCAAATTATTTCTAAGACTTAGGAAAAGGTCAAGAATGTATCAAGAAGAAAACACTCTACAAGAAAGACATAAAGAATGTACTTTATCATTTATGAAACAAAATTATCAAATCATTGCATAAGAGAAACAATAAATCATATAAATATGGGTTAAAAATCTTAGGATAAACACTTAAGTAATACCTGGATAAAGTTAGAACATTAAGTTTGAGATGCCCATCATGCACATATTCAGGAGATACTGCATTCTATTATTTTTTCATTTTACAGCAGATTACTACTTACAAAAACTTTGAGGATTTAAACACTATAGGGTTTTAGTATTCAAGCTCCTCTGGGCTCATGAATATAATCCTTGACTACAGATCTACCTTACCTACCCACATGAAGTAAACTTTTGCACATAAAGAGTAATATCAACTATTTTCCTTTCTCTGCTTAATCCAGGGAAAGTACTAGTAAAATTCAAATGCAGAAGTACAACTCATTGACAAATCTATGAAAGAAACTAAGCAGCAGAGTTCACCAAACCATTGTGGGTAGATCATTTCAAAGCCTTTCAATTTCATGTAAGTTGTAAATTGGCCTTTGAAAAATGTCAAGTGTATACATGTAAGATCTGGCACATTTGTAAAGTTGGATGGCTGTTAGTGAGAGTGACAGATTTATTACAACAGTTCCAAATGGCCCATTAAAGCTTAGACACTTTTAGACAATATTCCTCTCCACTGTAATACTTTTTTCAGATCTATGATCCAAAGTTAGTTGCATGGTCAGTAATGGTAAAACAAATCAGGACCAATACATTTCATTTTCACAGAGGAAATGCAGAAATCCATTATTTTTTCTAAAAAAATAGTGTCTCCAGGAACAAAATCACTTTGGTTCTATTTTTACTTTTGGTGCCTTTAGTAGAGAATGTAAAAGCCTTGTTGAGTACTGAATACCATCACTCAGTTTTCTTCCCACAACAGATTTAATACTGATGTATCTTTTAGTAGCAACAGTAGAAATAGTTACTACTACAGCAGCAGAGTTGAAAAATTTTTCTTAAAAAAAAAAAAAAAGGAAGAAAAAACCAACTGAATAAAAACAAACTAACTGAAAAACCCTTTAAAACTGATACAGAAGCTAAATTTAAAACAAGAAAAAACAACTGCTACTATTCTAGAAGTGGACTCACATGTACTTCACATTTTGAAGGACTCTGATATATTGCATTTAAAGCATCATAAGCCTGCTGAAGTTGCTCTTGTAACTGACAAATCTTTTCATCTTTTCCATGCAACTGATCCTGAAGAGAGGCACAGTTTCGCTGCAGTTGAACTTCACTTGCTTTAACAGTTTTAAAACATGAAGCCAATTCATTATAAAGCTACGAGAGGGGAGAAGAGATTAAAAAGATTAAAAAAAACCTACAATGCAGAGGTGAAGAAGTATAATTTAAGTAATTTATCCACAAATATCACCCTCTTTTTTCTACTGACATTTTTTTTTACACTTCTGTCCTCCTGCCTCCTGTCACAATCCATAGATTTGAACACAATGAAACTTCAATTTTGAAAGAAGTTTTTCCAGAAAAACAAAACTTACATTAGGATATTACAGTTTCAGTTGCTTCTTTATGGCAATTTTTAATAGAAATGGCCACCTAATGATCAGGGTTTATTTTACTTCTTGAACAGTTTATAGAAAATAGAAATGAAAAAAAACCAAACAAACCTTACTGAGAATAGGCAAATAATTGAAAAAAAGAAATTAAAGAAGCAAGAATAGCAAATACCTACCTTGTCCTTTATAGAGTAGTTCGATCCTATAAAACTAACCCTTTTAATATAGCTTGGATAGTAATACAGCGAATCCACTAATGCCTACTGCATTTCATGCAATGTGCAAAACAGTTGTTTAAATAATTATTCTGTGGGATTTTTTTTGACATTAACTATAAACCCCAGTGATTATATTAGAAGTTCTTATCCCTGGCTGTTGCTCAACTGTTCTTGCTTAAATCAGAATATTGCATATAGTCTAGAATCGCTTTAGAAGAGATACTGTACACACAAAGTTTTTCTAGAACCACACCTAAGTAACAAATAGAACTTACTCTGCAAGAATAAAAGAACTTAACAACCACCTGATTTCTCCATTTTTACCCTTTTCTTCAACATAAACATCTGAAAGCTATTTAAAACAAAATCAGCTTTAATTTAAAAAAAACCCAAATCACAAAACAACCTAGTTTGAAAAATAAACCTGTAGTATAAGAAACAATAGTGCAGATTCTGAAGGAAATATATGACTCTACAGCTTTAGTACCTAAACATATTTGCTTCTCTGTCTTCATTTCAGACCCTCATTCTTTCCATGGTCCTTTTTCCTCAAAGTAAACAATGCTCCCTCAAACTATTTATTCTACCATAAAATAATGTGCAGAAGGCATGTATGCACTTCTGCAGCTGCGAGTTTTCTTTGGAAAATCCAATTTCTGTCATTCATCCAAAAGAAACCTATTAAATACAAAAATCAGAATTTCCAAATCTATTAATAATGTTTGTAAGTAGAAGGAATGACACAACTCATTTTACTTTTTGTCTTGTCAGCATTACTTAAATGATATGTTTCTTTCTCCCTTTTACCTGCTTACATCACTTAGAAGTTAAACGCTTTGAAAAACTACCACTACTTTTAAATTTGGAAACTCTCTACCTCACACTTTGTGAGAAATTTGGAAATAATCTCTCTTTCCTTCCCTCTTCCTATTACTATCTACTCCCATAGTTTCTCAAAATCCACTTAGGACAAGGTAAATTACTTCTTATCTATTTTAAAAGCAGATCAGAGATCACGTCTTTCAGGCAAAATGAATTCAAAGTCCAGACAGACTGATATTTTGAATTACTTTGATCCTTAAAAATTAAACTTTGCATTGAAATTTCTGTGCCTACTGAATCTTTCTTAATTATATTAAAGAAAGCTTACATCATGCCTAGAAATGCAAGTTCCAGATCAGCCAATTTCTTATGGAAATCACTAAGTATCTCATAGGAAAACAAACAGTTCATTTATCAAAAGCATGCATTTTTAGATAATGTCCTTCCAAATGAATAGAACATCAAGACAGTTACTTCCAGCTATAACTATATAAGCTCATTAGCTAGATCATATGGGTATGACAATTTGGTGGTTTTATGACTAGCAGAAGTTAAGTGGTTGTAATTACAGTATCTGAAAGGTAACATCCTAGTAAGATGAATGGAGAACATCAAAAATATTATGTTTCTTTCTAGCTGGCAGCTACATCCCCTAATGTAGCTAATGGGTATTTTTGGTAGTCAGCATTTGTCAGGACAAGACAAACAGCACGTCTTTTTACTTCCATAAACTTTTCCAACCTTTCCTGCTTTGAAAACAGCAATAACTAAACACATATATTTCAAATGCAAAACAAACTAAAAGCTATGTGCAAAAAATCCACACTCATACTATTCATCTTTTTACACTCAGGTTTTGTTTGTTTGTTTTTACAAACAACATCAATGTACTAATTTATAGGACACAGATTTATTTTATTTTTAATGTAACATCAGGAAATTTCAAAATGAAAATTACCAGCATGAAAAGGAACAGTTTTATCTACTGTGTACAGATATCCCAAATAGCTTCCAAATTCCCTTTTGGCTCCCTATCCTTTCTTTCATGGCCATGCATGTGGGTCAAATTCATGCTTAATGTTTATACTGGACTATTTTGGTGGTTTCTGCTTATTTCTGACCCTGTTTTAGAAGATGCACCACATTTAATCACACTGCAGTACACATTTCAGAACATACAGAATTACACAACACGATGAAACAGATACAGAAAGTTGGGTGTAGGGATGCAAGACGTAAAATGGATATCTGAGGACTAGAGATGGAACACTGAGTAGAAAAAAACCAAAGAAAGACAAAAATATTGTGAATTATTTAACTCAGAACTAGCAAGCCTCACAGAAGAGTGAAATTGTGACTTTACATAAGTGAATGGTTACACCTTATGTGAGTAAATAAGACATAAGATTTACCCAGGAAACTGTCAAATTCTCAAGAAGAGATATTAAAAATGAAAAAAAAAAAAATTATGTTTACAAGATGGTAAAAAAAATAACAAAGATATTTAAAATAATTCTTAATACATTTTACGAAATTCATAGTCAAAAAAATAAAAAAAAGGCAGTGGCCAGAGACACAAGACTGCTTTGCAAAAACTGTTGCATTGACTGTATTTTGAGAATCACTTTCTAATGCCTTAGAGTTGTCCTTTCTCTGACAGGCAACACAGAATGTTACCGGTGAAGGTACTTAAATAAAAAAAGATTAAAAGTATCTGAAATCAGTACACTGTAATAAATTCAGACTATATAACACAAGAGCATTACTTAACAGTCAGGAGGGAAGAGTAATTTAGATGAATTACAAAATATAAAGTATCCCATATTTCTCAGCTAACCTAACAATTTCCTATATTGATTTAACTGATTTTACCAGAAAACACTTCTTCAAAGAGTTACTTAAAAGAGAAAACTCCATTAGATCAACAGGCGCCCTTAATGTCATCAAGTAACCTAAAAATGCCAGGCCAAAGCTAGGACTCGTGGAGAACCAAAAGATGTGATTGAAATGCCTGCTCACATGTGATAGAAAGTATTTAACAGCCTGATAATGGTGGGGTCAGGTAAAGTACTGACATACACTAAATATGCATATGGCAAAGGTCAGACCAAGGAAGCTGAGGAATTCCAACAAAACCTAGTAAATCATTAACCCATGCTATCTAATGTATTGTATGTTAGCCAGAATCATAGTGCAACGCAAAAAAACCTGCAGAGTGAAACAGCTGACACAAATGACCAGCAGTAACTTTATACAAGCATGCAGGATTTATTTCAAAGTAGGTTTAGACTGCTCCTGTGTACTGAATGTCAGCTAACAGCTGGGACACATTTTCCAGTTCCAAAATAATTTCCAGTTCCATAAACCTAAAGTAATTTAGTTAAAGCTTTCAGAGACCTTCCTACGACATTAACTAAAGAACAGAAAGTGGGGACATCCAAGATATTTCCTTTAATAGTATGCTTCTGTGAGGAACTAACAGTAAGACAGATCCATCCATTAAAATGGAACAGTAGCCAGTTACATATACTGGGTCAAAACAAATATTCCCCTATATTAAATGTTTTATCTAAATGTTAACACCCTAAAAAGGTGTATTACAGAGATGTGAATAAATGAAACAAACATATCGTAATACTGGACATACAGTAATGACACAAATGCAAAAAAGTTAGTCTAAATAAAGACACAATAAAACTATAAGAAAAATTAGTACAGCACCATTGCAGAAATTCATGTTACAAGCTCATGCTGTTTATAAGAAATTGAAAAGAACAAAGGCAGAAATAAGCTGGAGAAACTCTAGGATGAAACTTAAGAGGCACTCCAGACAGACTGTATATAGCACATCCATGGCATTTAATTTTAAAATGGAAAAGGAGCGGAAAGGTGATTTTTCAAGATGAGATACCACGAGGCTTATGATACATGAGAAAAATGTTAGACACGAGAGACTAAGAAAAAAACCAAAACAAAACCAAACTAAAAGAAAGTACAGAATGCATGTTAAGTAAGATGAGGAAACATGCAAGCAAAAGTCACAAGTACAAAGTAAAAGAGAAGATGCGCTTTCTTCTGCCTTACAGTACTATAGAACTGAAAATACCACCACTGTTTTGGAAACCATGTAAAATGGACAACTGTAGCAATATACCTTTGAAAAAATAACAGAAGATAACGTAAAAGAAAAGGACTTTTCAGCCATTTTAATAAGTATTTTTCCACAAAAATTCAAAATGATGAGTGTATTTACTTCAATGAATCCCATATTTCCTGTTTCCTGACTGATTCCCCCACCCATCCCTAATGTAGCCTTCCAATATCCATCCATCTAACCACTTTTGTGCAACTTCCTGTGTTGATATGGCTATCTAACAGTGGGGTTTGTGGATTGCTTTTTTGAATATATAAACATTTTGACACTTTTCTCTCAGAAAGATTGTATTTATCGGCAACAACTCAGTGAAATGCTACCAACCCCTATTTAGATTTCTTCTCTCTATATATAGCGTACTGTCAGAGACTATTCAGCAGGCTTGTAAAGAACACCAGTCCTAGTTAATGCAGAAAAATGTAAGTATTTCATACTGCAAAAGGTATCGTAACAGCTTCAAACTAAAAGAGGGGAGATTTAAATTAAATACTAGAAAGAAATTCTTACTGTGAAGAGTGGTAAGGCATTGGCACAGGTTGCCCAGAGAAGTTGTGGCTGTCCCATCCTTGGCAGTGCTGAAGGCCGGGTTGGATGGGGCTTTCAGCAACCTGCTCTAGTGGAAGGTGTTCCTACCCATTGCAGTGGGGCTAGAACTAGGTGATCTTTAAGGTCCTTTCCAGCCCAAACCATTTGATGATTCTATGATCTTGTAAAAAAATACATTACTGTTGCCAGCAACATTAAGCATCAAGTTTCCAAGCATCAGTGACAAACCGCGTATTATAATTTACTTTTTTTTCCCCAGACACTTAAGCATTCTGTAGATATCAACCACGGCATACTAACTACAGAGTTTTTCAAGCATGAAAATCATTACCTGTGTGGGCAGTGTTTAACGTCACCCTGACAGCACCAGTCTACCCATGATTTCTTCAACTTTAACATATAGGCACATCTGGTGTCAAAATCTGTTTGCTAGCACACGATCAACTCTGCTGGTGTTTGGTATATGAGAAACAAATAGACTAACGTAATTAACACAATTCACAACAATAGCAAATGACATTAGAACTTGAACTAAAATGTGAGATAAACTTTCACAGAATCATAGAATAGTTAGGGTTGGAAAGGACCTTAAGATCATCAAGTTCCAACTCCCCTGCCATGGGCAGGGACAC
>WYDI02042145.1:20097-32396 GCA_009867235.2 Psittacus erithacus
GACTTGTTCCAACAGTTCCATGTCCTTTTTATGCTGAGGACACCAGAACTGTACACAATACTCCAAGTGAGGTCTCAGGAGAGCATAGCAGAGGGGCAGCATCACCTCCTTTGAGCTGCTGGTCATTTTGTTAAAAGCTCTGAATTTCTCACAGCTTTCAGAGACAAAGTGGATTATGGAAATGATGATTTCTTATTACTGACGTGTGCTTCAGAGTATCTGACTGAACAGTAAAGTTTCAGCTCTTTTCATGTGTGAAAGAACTTATGTTTTTCATTTCAATTTGATGGAGAACCTGCACTGCTGTTACCATTTACACATCTATATAGTTACAGCTTTTATTTTGTGAATGTAATGCTCCTTACATAAACCTGAACACATTAATGTAATTTTAAACTATATTTAAAGGTTGTTGCAGTTGCAAAAAAGACTGGAAGTGATAAAATTTAACCTTAGAATGGTAAAGCCAGTAACTTGACATTCTCAAGCCTGAAGGAAACCAAACTATCTCCACACACGGATCAAAAGAAGGACTAGCAAAGGCAGCTGCAGGCACAAAATTAACCACAGTACCTGAAAATGTATCTGACATGCTTGTATTTTTGTCTGCTTTCCGGTGTACTTGATGAAGACTTCTCCAATGCCTCACAGTTGAGCACTCTTGCTATGTTTTGTAATTATGCCAAAAATCTGATTATTAAGCAGTGCTTTTCTTTATCACAGACATGGACTATACCACCCGCTATCCACCGTACTCTCTATTTGAGAGCTGACTTCTAGGATACAAATTACGATTTCCTATTTAATGATAAATAACGGTATTTTCACTTCACTAAAAGGGCCTTCCACTAACAAATTTTTCATCAGTATCATTAATAAGGAACCAAATGGCCACATCAGATGAACGGAAAGTATTGCATTATAAAAACAAAGGCCCTAAATTGTAAATTTTAAAAAAAACTGTGATAAGCTGGCTAAGGAGCTCAGAATCTCTTCTTGTCTTATTATCCCTAGTATTGATTGAAGTCTCTCCACCTTGAAATTGTTGCTGAGGACAAATCTATTGAGTCTCATTAAATCCAGCACAGGAACGAAGTCCCTCGAGCATTTGGGACCACTAAAACAGATGCTATACATTTTAGAAAAATACTCTTTATCCTTGAGAATAAGAACTACAGCTGCAATATGAAACAGATACCAATTTGTTTCCATAAATGCTCTAACATAAAGGAGTTATTGTAGAACACAGTACCCTTAAAATTTCTACTTAAAGAAAAAAAAGGGTAGTAGCATGTGAAATCAACACAATTTGATAAAACAGACTACAGACCTTTGCATGTGTATACTTCCCACTACAGCTAGACGTGGAAGAGAAATTGTGTCCCTCAATGGATTTACACATAATCCAGCACAAGTTCATGACCCCGATCTAGTTTATCAAAAATGTTTTTCCTCCTATTCAGTCAACTGTTTTGCACTACAAATTAACATCAGAACAAATAGCAGCTCTCCTTAAAGGCAGAGAGTAAAACAGTCTTTGAATATGCAAACCAACTGCATCGCCTCAGCTATAGCATATATTGCCTATCTGACCACTAAGAGAGAGGTCATTGATATTGCTGTAAGGGACAATATATCATAGGATGTACATACTGATAGGCTCAATGCCATATGGAACAGCAGGAAAAGATTCCTTTGTGAATATGTTTATGGAATAGCTGACACATCCTTATCTACCTATTGCAGCCTGCATATTATTAATGCATGGAAGACAAAAAACCCCAGACGTTTGTCTGCAATAGTTTGTCTTTCCCATTCAAAGGAAAAATAGGCATTTGTATTAGTTTTACAGATCTGAGTTTTCCAAAGGCCTGCTTTGACCTCGGTAGGCTTGTGCATCTTGTGGTTTGAAAAATACATGTTACTTTCAAGCAACTACAATTAGGTATTTTGTACAGTTCTTCTGATCAGAAGTATAGGACAGGATTGTCATGATAAAGAGACTCCTTTTTCCCTCCGAAGTTCTCTTAATTTGCCACAAACATTATTAGATTTATTCCACTAAGTCCAGCACAGGACTTCTTTTTTTACATATATAACTTTTCTTTACTATATATATATACTTTTTTTTTTTTTTACCTGTTTATATTAAAAAAAAAAATAAACCCAACAGTTTTTTTCTGGGTGCATTAGATATTTTGATATTTTACAAAAAGAAGGAAGGAAGTCTACCTGTAGCTTGGCTGGACTACTACTGTAGTGAACAAAGACAATGTCTTCCGTCACAGCAGTCAGTGATAAACTTACACAGAGTTAAGTACACAAGAATATGCTGGGCACTATGTGCTATAAAATGTTAACTAAACACATCTTTAGAAACCCAGTAATGATTCTGGCTTAACTTAGGCCTAGCTTCACAATTTTTTCACCAACTGCATACTCCAAGTAAGATGATAAAGGGAAACACCTGTTTTTTTAAAAAAGCACTAAGAGTTCCCAGATTGGTAGAAGGTAAGTCAAAGATGTATATACAACTTGTTTCTTGTCTTCCTCCTTCTCAATGTTTCCAAAAAGGAAGGAAACGCATCTTCTGTATTTCTTACAGACTGAAAAACACATTCACATAATTTGTTAAGAGTCAAAGGAGAAGTTCTAAGTAATGCACATACACGTGACAGCTCTTCAGGGTTAGCATTTTTCCTGGCATGCATCAAAAATATGAATTTGTTCTGTAAATGTAAATACAGTAAAAAAAAAAAAATTAACTAGCTATCCTTTTCAAAAGTTATTATGGCAACAATTTTTCCAGTTAATTTTGATGGAGCAGGTTTTTTGCATCTTAAAGGAGTAAAACTGTTTGAGATTCACACAAATACATTATTTACGATTGAAAGGAATTTCTTAGCCTAAGTTATCAAAAACAAATTGGAGAATTTAGCAATTGAAAGCTCCAGGAGATGAAGAAGAAAAACACAGATAACACAAAATTACAAAAAGAAATTAGTATGCTTCGCAATCACTCCTAAGACACAATTAAATCTTAATTTTTAAGGGTCATCAATTCAGTGTAAGCAAGGGACATATATGTTGGGATGTTATTAGTCTGATAAGCTCTGTTACTTTGCCAACCACATTTTGGCAACAATCAAGATCCAGAGATCTAAAGGATGCAAGACAACACAGTAGTTTGATTACTCTGTCCATTGCTATTGTACAGATGGACATTAAAATGAATCCTGTGATCATAGAGCAGAATGACATTACTTTTTGATAGGATGTTGTTTCAGCTATGTGAGCATCTTCTTGGTCTTTCAGTACTTTTTGTGTACCATTATTGAGAGCCTGAAGTTGCTTTATCAGCTCAGCCTGCTGTGCTGTATGTTCAATGTTTTGAGTGTAAAGATTCTGCAGCTCCTGTAACCTCTTCCTGTGCAAAATAAGCAAAACAGAGAAATTAAGACCTCCATTAAACAACTGTATTCAAATAATTTTATTGTAGATAATGAGCTTCCTATTTTCATTTATTTTTCTGCCACTTGACTTATAAACACTAGAAGTTCCATATACTTATCATATACTTCTGTGAAATATCTGCAAAACAGTCAAGTTTCAAAATGGAATGCCTTTCAATTTTCCTCTAATGTTCTAACTGCTTTACAATAAATGGATTTTTGCTACTGCATCAATACTTTCTAATCAATATTCGGTTAACTCTTTGGTGATGTGTGTCAAAATGTAAAATATTTAGAACACATGGACTGTAAAAAGTTTGTTTCTTTTTCTTAACTAGAACAATCAAGAAAAGATACAAGTTTTCCTTAACTTGTAAAGTATCTGCAAAGCACCTCTCTTCTGAAATGCCTCTATTCCCTAGACACATTAAGTATGTCTGCTGATAAATTCCTTTTTGTCTGAAGGTACAGCATACTGAGAAAGCCAAAAGGCAAAGTAAGTAAACTTTGGTGTGCATTATGTAACATAACAATAAAAGTTCTATAAACACAATAATAGGAAATATGTTGCAATGCTACCATAGGATAGATCTAATATAATCAGTCTGCTTGAGAATTTTACTCTACTGATAATAATCTTATGAATTAAGGCGGAACTGAAGGTCAGTAACTCTTGCTTATTGTAAACAATGATTAAAAACCTGGAATATTTTCCATAACACATGTTAGAAGAATCCATTAACATCTCTTTATATATTTTCTACTTAATTTCCTGTTTAATTCACAGGCACATTTCAACTAGTATTACACACAGGTACTGAAATATAAGCTTAGCACTTCAACTAATTTACTTCCTTATTTCCTTGAAGATTTTTATTGGTGACCAACTTCTCTGCACTTAGAATTACCATTAACAACAAGAATTCATTACATTTTTATAATACTGCTGGAGACATCCAAGCAAAGATTAGCGTACAAAAAGGTAAACTTAAATATCAACTTCCTTGGTTCTGAGAAACCAGACAAAGAAATCCTTTTAAGGGAACTTTCAAAAAAACATTTCTTAAGACCTGAGCCACTACTTCGTATGTTGATTATTCAATAAAGGTACATCTGAATAATCATTTTTGCCTATAAAACTGAAATTACATGTACCACAACAGCATACTCAGTCAACTTAATGTCGTTTAAACAGCACTGTTTAAAAAAGCCTATTAACAGGCCGATGCAGGAGAACACTTAAGGACATGGCTTAATTAACAGTATTTTATTTAAGTCCTACTGATCTTAATGAGAGGTAAACCTTAACAACAGTAGAGGTGCATTTAGGACTCTCTGTAACAAAAACCAAAGCAAAACTGCAGTGGGTACTTCATATGTACTAATTTAATCCTGTTCACAAGCACAGCAGGAGAAATAGGGACATAATGATATATTACAACTTTATGAAACTCTGTGACAGACTTCAAAACATGCACTTGGCTTGTTTCCCTGAATGTGAGTAAATAGTAGAAAAAAACCCCATCTTTGCATGGCAGCTGAAACACAGATTATATTAATTTTATAGGGGTTCTCCAGATCTTCATTTTGTTCTGGAAGGGAAAAAGCTGCAATAATGTTGAATCCTCAGATACTGTTAGAAATTATGGTAGTAGCTGTTGCCAAGACCACTCTGCTATATTGCTGCTGTTTAATTTGTATGTAAACATTAACACAGTTACCTGTGTCTGTCACCTGAGAATGCACAGCATTAAGTATTCTCTAATGGTCTGCCCACAAAGTGTATTAAGGTCAATGGGAGTCTTTCTTGTTGACTTTATCAGGATTTGGGTCATACTCTAAAAGAGGGGAGATTTGGGGGGAAGCTCGACCTTGCAGCCACCCAACTGCAGCACAGTCAGAACACATGTTAACATGTTTGCTCATGTTAAATTCAAGGATTTTTAAATGTAAGGAAACCTAGTCACAGTGCCATTATTCCGTATTTTAAAAATCAAACTTTATTTCTTCATACACATGGTCTAAATTCCTCTATTTTTTTTTTGAGTAAAAAATTACACAAACAAAAACTTTCAATCTGAAAAATTCTTGATACACAGAAATACACAACCACTGTATTTAATCTGCAGTTGAATGTAACTTGCATTTCTATGTTACAGGTGCTTTTATCCCCTTTAGTCTAAAAGGTTCTATTTATACATTGTAAATCAACAAAGGGAACCTTCTTTTATTTCATTTCTACACAAGAAGGAGGAAATGATGCTCAATCTTACCAGGAATTATTCAGCACCAATGGGGCAATACAAATAAATTCACAGGATTAAGCACTTTTGGTAACAGACAGGCCAACTTGGTGAGGGGAGCTTTAAAACAGGAATGGTGGGGGAGAGAGATGTTGACCAACTAACAAGTGAGAGAGCTGTGGCCAGGGCTGACAAGAAAAGAGCACAGGTTGGTGTGCCCAGGAAAGACCTTGTGATGAATACAAAGCTCAGGGAGGACAACCTCAAGCATATGCACATAAATACGGGAGTGCTAAAAAGAAATTATTAGAGGGAGCCTTAAGATTCTTCCTGGGAAACAGGCACAACTGAGTGTTCATCTGAAGCTGCTGCTCAAATGCACACAGCATGTCCCCACGGAAGATGACAGGAGGAATCACAGACCTGTCTGTAGTTGCAGGGCTCATTAGGATCATGGAGAAAGATGTGATACCTCACATGACTGGAGTGCTGCCATGTCATACAGGCTCTTCAGGAAGTACAGGCTGGGATGGCAAAAAGTTGCCCTTTATGTGAAAGAGTAGTCCAAATGGATGGATGGAGCCCTGCCTTGGAATGGGCAATGATCCAGATGACAGCATCTGTGGAGGCAGGCCAGTGTGGATGACATAAGGGCTGCTTGCTGATCCTTTCTGACCAGAAGGAAGAATCAAGTCCTCTCAAGAACTGGAAGAAGATTCATGTTTGCAGGCCTTTGTCTTCATGAGGGACTTGAATCACTCCAGTATATACTGGAGGGATGATAACACAGCAGGGCACAAGCAATACAGGAAGTTTCTGGAGTGCTTTGACGAGAACGTCTTGCTATAGGCAACTAACAGGCTTATGAGAGGACACACACTGCTGGACCACCTACTTACAAAGAATGGTCACAGGTGTAAAAGTCAGGGGCAGCCTTGTCTACAGCAACCTTGAGATGACGGGAGTTCAGAATCTTGAGAGGTGGGACAAAGGGAAAACGCAGTATCACAACCCTGGATTTTTGGGGAGCAAACAGGCCTTCTTCAGGGACTTCCTTGGAAGAATCCAGTACACTATTAGTCTGGAGAGAAGGATCCATGAAAGCCAGTTGATCTTCAGAGATCACTTCCTGCAAGATCAACAATGGTCCATTCCAATGAGCAAGAAGTCAAGCAAGGGTAGCAGGAGGCAGCATTGTTGGATGGACAAACAAGGACCTCCACTGGCTAAACTCCAATGTAAAAGGAAGTATACAGACACAGAAGCAGGGACAAGAGACCTAGATAAATGGATAGTAAGGTATTTGAATCTGGCTTGAATCTACTGGGCTTAAAGAGTTGTGATCAGTGGCACAAAGTCCAGACGAAGGACAGGCATCAGTGGAATATCCTAGAGGCTAACACTGGGGGCAATCCTCTTTTAACATCTTCATTAATGAACTGCACAACAGGACAAAGTGCACCATAGCAAGTTTGCTGATGACACAAAACTGGGACAGTGGTTGTTTCACTAGATGTTTATGTTGCCATTCAGAGAGACTTCAACAGTCTGGACAAATGGGCTGACAGAAACCTCATGAAGTTCAACACAGGGAAGTGCAAATTACTACCTTGAGGAATAATAACCCCAAGCACCGGCAAAGGCTGGGGCCTGACCAGCTGGAAAGCAGCTTGTCAGAAAATGTCTGGGGAAGATGGTGGACACCAGACTGACCAGGAGCCAGTAACGTGCCCTTGTAGCAAAGACCAAAGACATTCTGAAACTCACAAGAACAGCGTTATCAGCACAGGAAAGGAGGTGATCCTTTCCCTTTATTCAGAAGCGTTGTGTCCAGTTCTAGGTCTAGTACAAAAGAGACATGGGTACATGAAGGACCACAAAGATGATGAAAGGACTCAAGCACCTGCCATACACAGAGAGGCTGGGAAAGCTGGGACTGTTTATTCTGGAGAAAGGAAGGCTCAGAGGGGAGGGATATTATGTATAAGTACCTGATGGAAGTCTATAAAGAAGATGTGGACAGACTCTTCTCAGTGGTAACCAGTCAAAAAAGAAGAGACAACAGGCAAAAATTAAAAAGGCATGAAATTCCAGTTAAAAAAAGAAAAAAAAGAAAAGAAAAAAAAGGTTTTATGCTGTAAAAGTGGTCAAATACTGGAACAGGCTACCCAGAGAGGTTGCAGAGTCTCCAGTCATGGACATACTCAAAGTCAACTGGACATCATACTGGGCAGCCTGCTCTGGCTGATATTGCTTGAGCAGAGCACAGGACCGGCTGGAGCGAAGGGACTACACAATCTCCAGAGGTATCTGCCAGTCTCAGCCACTCAATGATTCTGTACGATTCTGATACTAATTTGCCTGCAGCATGCTCAAAGCAAGTACACAAAATCAACCCCATGATAATCAGAAAAACAGTTACAAGATAAAAATTAATTTCTGATCAAAACATCTATTAATATTCTTACTCAAATCAACAATCTACCAAGCACTCTACAAGAAAGACACCTACCTGTCACTGCAGCAGGATAAGGATGTCAAGTCACAAGTAAAATGATACTTCAACGCAAATATGTAACACAAGAAATAATCAAAAATTGCAAATTGGATGTAACAAACACCTCCGAGGTCTGGTTTTTCCCCACCACCCTTATCGTCCCATAAACAAACACACCATGATCATTATGATACACTGAGAGCATGTAACTCCATTTAACACTGAAGTCAACAGATACTACTGAGGGGAAAAAAAACCACAAACCCAAACACCTCAAGACCAGTACAACGGGAACCCAAGAAATTTACAGAAAGTGAGCTGCACTCTTCAAGTCACAAGAAAAAAACTATGAAAAATAGTCAGTTTTGTCTCAAGTCAAGACAGAAAATCATAACTGAAGTATTTCAGCCACAAAAGTAAGATAACCTTAGTAGATTTTGCTTTAAACATTGCAAGGTTGATACTACATGATTACTCTACAAACTGGACTGTAGCAAGACTCAAAGACCTAACAACTCCTGCCAATATCAATATTTAACAGTCATACTACTGTTTACAGTAGAGGTAGCTCTGCTGCTCACATCAGACAAGACTGGTAACTAAAGTTTCCTCCTATCCTTAGAGGATAACATTAAATAAAACCTTTATGTCCTGCACATACCAACAGTTTAAGAGTAAAGTGTGGCTTCCCAGAGATGTAATTGAAATTAGTGGCCGCTGTCACTCCATGAGCCTTACAACTGTGCTGCAAACTGATTTAATGTTCATCATACCCACCACTTCAGGTGATGTTGGATTTGTTTCACCACCACAGTTTTGGTGAATACACTGGGATTCTGAGTAGCTCTGCTACCCCTGTTACCAAGCAAATATAACAGGGTTTGGGGTAATTCAGGAAATCTCTAAATTCCATTAGCTGTAGTTTAGAAATACAACAGTGACAGGAATGATGAATTATGGCTTCTCAGGGGAATGGCACAGATAATATTGAAATGGTTTACAGCACACTCAAAGAATAACCTGGAAATCCCAGAGAGGCAAAACAAGAGTTGAGCAGAAATCTCAATGCCTTATAATTTACAGCACAGAGGTAAATGGGGCAGGGGAGGAGAGGGGGCAACACCCCTACAAAAAAAGTGGTTGTGAAATGATAAGAGGTAGGACTAGAAACTAATTTTAAAGGAATAAAGTTGTGGTACACAATTCCATTAAGAATACAGAGGCAAGAAATTCTAATTCAATTTTATAATGGTTTACTATATTCACAACAGTTTAATATTTCTTGGATACCTGTGACAACAAGGCTCAGGTCTCAGCGAGTCAAGCAAACCTCTAAAGTTTGATGTTCAGAGTTCCATCAGAGCTCTGTACCAATGAGACACAGACCATCAAGTACTCACCTGTAAACACAAAGTTCTAAAACCTAATATTGAGTCTAATTTCAAAATATAAATCACAGAGATGCACTGGAGTTAATCTTTAGAAACAAAACAGCAAGATTTAATGTTCTTCAAGAATGTGAAAATGGAAAGGCTACCAGGGACTCTAAATAGATACAGAAAATCTCTGCTGAAAGCAAACTTAAAAAATGGAACAAGGAAATGCATTTCATAACTACTTGAGAAGGCTGAAATTTAACCCAGTGAGATCAAGAATGCTTTGCGAAAGCAAAGCCACCAAAGGAAGGTGGTGGTTTTCTGGAGACATATGCAGAGCAGGATGGTTCCTGTAAATACTGTCTGTTCACTAGTCTTAGAAAATTTATTTTCCACAGCTCAGAAGTATATGACAGACTTTTATTGACACTGGGTGGGACTTTCAGAAACACCTCCCACTCTGTACCACTAGAATGAGACTGGAGTACTTTAAAATTTTGGTCTCTGATAATTTGCTAAAAAAGACTGCCCCTTAAAGAAGACATTTCTCTTAGTGTCTACAAACACAGTTACTGTCAAAGTGGAAAAAAACCTCTTGTAAAAAACTGTCAGATGTGCAGAAGTTAAGATTGCACAAGAAACAGCACCAGACCAGTTTGCACTCAGACTTTTAAGAGACTTTAATTTCTAATTGATTTTAGCATCTATTGTAAAAATTTCAGACATAATTACCAAGGTCTTAGCTGAGAAGTATTTTTCTGGATCTGCCTATATTGCATATAAAAGGAGATGCTACATGAAGGAGGCCAGTTTCCTTCCTTCCTTTCTCCAGAGCTCATTTCTAACAATTACAAATATGCTCCTGGTCTGTTTTCAAGAAAGTGAATGGTGGAGAAGGGAGGCAGGCAGCAAATGGGGAGAGGCAGAACAGTGGAGAAAACAGAGAGATTTGCAAATCAGATTGTCCTTTTTCAGCTCCAAAAGTTTGAAATTGATGACGGAAGATAGTAAAGGAGATAGGGTATTTTCCACACCATTGTCAAAGAATTTTCTGCCAGCATTAAATGAAAACTGACCATTCAATGCAATATTTTTACAAGTCTGACGTATAAACAAGAATTAAAAAAAAAAAAAATCAGTTAAATAAAAAACGAACAATCAAATGTTTAAATCATGAAGTCAAGACAGTTCTAAGATCCTGGCCTATGAAGATGAGACAATGCGGAGACCTTATTTTCTCCTCAGATTTTTCCTTTATTTCTGGAGTTGTTTTTTCGTTAAGAAACAGAAGAAAAAATGTTTTATGTATGTTTCCCCTTGGGAAGATAAGGAGAAACCACAGTATTCTGTACTACAAAAAACACAGAATACTTGGAAGTTCTCAGTCCATATGGCTAACTACAGAAACTGCTGCCTGAAACTGTGAATTTTTTATAAGCCATTCAGCATAAGCCTACTTTTTCCTTACTGGAAATGTAACCAAGATATCTGTAGCCAAAGACAGTTCATTGAGAAAGATTAACAGACATTGAACAACAATGGTATTGAACAAATATATACATACATAACATGTTAAGTATAACTCACAAACTAGTGATATAGAAACATACTATCATTCATTGCAATACCAGTGAAGTATCTGGGAAAGAAAACATTTGAGCACACAGAAAAAACGTGATCCCTTTGACAAACTCTTTTCCATAAATACAGAATGTTGGTTGTATGGCAAAAACACACAGAAAAAGACTTGAAACTTCAAATAAATATACTGACCATCCTTCTGTTACCTCAAGTTCAGATCTTACGTTCAAAAAAGTACTTATTTTAACTACATATTTAAATGAGATGACCATGACAAGAACAGAATAGTTTAGAATAGAATAGAATACAACAGAATAGAATAGAATTGTTAGGGCTGGAAAGGACTTAAAATCATCAAGTTTCAACCCCCCTGCCATGGACAGGAACACCTCACACTAAACCATGCCACCCAAGGCTCTGTCCAGCCTGGTCTTGAGCACCGCCAGGGATGGAGCATTCACAACTTCCTGGGCAATGCATTCCAGCACCTTACAACCCTCACAGTAAAGAACTTCTTCCTTATATCCAATCTAAACTTCCCCTGTTTAAGTTTGAACCCATTTCACCCCTTGTCCTGTCACTACAGACCCTAATGAAGAGTCCATCCCCAGCATCCTTATAGGCCCCCTTCAGATATTGGAAGGCTGCTATGAGGCCTCCATGCAGCCTTCTCTTCTCCAGGCTGAACAGCCCCAACTTTCTCAGCCTGTCTTCATACAGGAAGTGCTCCAGTTCCCTGATCATCTTCGTGGCCCTCCTCTGGACTTGTTCCAACAGTTCCATGTCCTTTTTATGTTCAGAACACCAGAACTGCACACAATACTCCAAGTGAGGTCTCACGAGAGCAGAGTAGAGGGGTAAAAGGATCACCGCCTTCAACCTGCTAGTCACGCTCTTTCTGATGCAGCCCAGGATACGGTTAGCTTTCTGGGCTGCGAACGCATGCTGCTGGCTCATGTTCATTTTCTTATAGACCAACACCCCCAAAACCTTCTCCACAGGGCTGCTCTGAATCTCTTCTCTGCCCAGTCTGTAGCTGTGCCTGGGATTGCTCCGACCCAGGTGTAGGACCCTGCACTTGTCATGGTTAAACTTCATAAGGTTGGCATCAGCCCACCTCACAAGCGTGTCAAGGTCCCTCTGGATGGCA
>WYDI02042146.1:0-23109 GCA_009867235.2 Psittacus erithacus
TGTTGTTTTTCATGTGCCTCAGCATGCCTTCCAGGAGAATCTGCTCCAAGATTTTGCCAGGCACAGAGGTGAGACTGCCCTGTAGTTCCCTGGATCATCCATTTTCCTCTTCTGGAAAATGGGGGTTATATTTCCCTTTTTTCATAATAATGTAATTTTTCTGGCCTTTTTTCCCTCCTGGTCCTTAACCTCAGATTCCCACAAATGGCCCCTTCACAGGGGACACCTCATTTTGGGCACACCATGCAGCAACATGCACCTAACCCTGCACCAGGGAGCCAGGAGAGTCCTGCGCAGAGAGGGGCAGACTCTGGGCACGGCTTGTAGGCATGCAAGGTGTCACTCATATTTCTGTTAGACAAGATGCTCCATTCTCCAATATAGCCTGTTGTGCAGGCTGAGAGACACCTAAGAAAACAACGTATGTCAGAGCCAGCTGCCAAATTGGAGCAGTGACCCCATCACCCACTGCAGGAAAGACTGCACACTCGCACATGCATCAGGGCTGTGTCCAGCATCAGCAGTGCCACTGCACTGCAAATGTCTGGTGTGAAGGGCATTGAACAACAAGAAAGGAAGTTACACTGAGTATAAGGGAACGACACTTGAAGCCCAAGACCAGAACTTCAAGATATGGACAATCCAAACTTCATCACTAGTACAAGTATTGCTGCATGGAATAGGCACTACAGAGTGGTTGTTTTGGTTTGATGTCATCACTCCCTCCCCCTTACTTTTCTGAATGTATCATCTGTTTCCTTGGAACAGTTCCTCTCTATCCACAAAAAGTCTGCAAGAAACAGGGGAACTGCTGGGCAGCTTGCATATAGAAGGTGAGGACAACATTACCCCACTTTTAAATGCACAAAACACTTCAACCTCACAGGAAGCAGCAGTGCCCGTTATTGCCTGGGCAGGCAAAATGCACAGTGAGGAATCAGTGAAGTTCTGCAATGCTGATAAGCTCTTCATGTCCCATTCACTCACAAATGGCAGAAGATCTGCTGGGGTGCTCCATACAGATGGGTTATGTTCCTGAAGGGCACACAGGCAAAAGCACATCTACTTTCCCAATTTCCCAGTAGGTAATATCCCTTCTTCCTGACAAGCAGCCTTGCCTAAAAGGCATGACAGACTGGTTGGTGTGAGTGCCATTGAAGTACCTAGCAGAGTTCACGTACCCACCCCTCAGTCAATGCTTAGCCAAGCTGCACATGCTCAGGCATTTAAACGTGTCTCATCAGTTGCTCCATCTGGTTCCCTAAACAGTGTAATGAAAGGCTCCCATCTTGAGTTCATTTTTCAGGCATAGGACTGGCATGACACCTCCTTCCCATGAAACACAAGGCCTTTATGGACCTACAGGATGGGCACACTAGGCAGCAGTCCCAGGCTGAGGTACAGGTATCTACGTACCATCAAGCCACACCAAGGCAACAAAACACAAGAATATAAAATGTTAATGAGTACTGGAAAATGATAATTCAGCAATAAAATACAACATTGTAATTTAAAATATGCATTAGAAGTGATTTTTAAAAGAGTTGATGGAGTGTGACTTAACCTGCTACCTGAATTTTATGCACAGGGTGAAAGAGTGTTACTGGAGGAAGGAAGAGAGGCTAAATTATCCCCTCTGACAGTTCCTGAACAATGTGGTTTGCCTGGTTGAGCTACTGATGCCTTAAGAGAGGGGCTAGATTCCTTGGTCCTTGACATATACCTTAAGCTCACATAAATTTATCTAGTTGACTACCATAAAAGTGGCATCCAGATTTCAGTTCCTTCTCTCCAATCTTGCATTCTTTTGAATGAGACCCTCATAAGTGCAGAACTGAGTGCACCTCTGCAAAAACCACTCTGGCTCCACGTGTGTGCATGTGGGCAGATGCTTGCAGTACACAGCCATTTATTCTTTGCCCAAGCTCTTCCTGGTGTGACATTATCAGGTATAGCTACTGCTTGCACTGGAACACAGTAGAGAGAGACCTAAATTATCTATGAGCAGAATGGAGCTTCTGCATGGCACAGCATGATATCTTGTGGAGATACCAAGCTGGGACTGGGAATATATGGCAACATTGCTGTAGACTCTGACCTGAGCCAAATCTGTCTTGAACCCCTCTTTGGAGGGGCAATGCTGCATGGATGTGGCTTATATTGCCTTCAAGACTTAACTAGTTTGCTCACTGTTCATTCCTCTGTCTAACCATTGCTGCTAGTCATGACATACGCATTCACTGGACGACTGACGCTCTCAACAGAGCAGCACCCCTTTGCATCCCATCTTACCTGAGCACTGTTGGAGTCAACACTGACTCGTAAAATAAGAATGATCTGGGTAATTCAGTGCAGCCTTTCACACAACCAGCAGACCCATGCAAATGATTGGAGAAGACTTAGCTGACCACTCACCCAATATTCTCAGTACTAGCCCACTCTGGCCTACTCCCATTGGCTTTCCTGGTTATCTCATCCCAGTTTCAGACAGATTAAGCAGCTGACTCCTCAGCAACATAACACGTCCCATGGTCTGCAAAGGGATTTTTGGTATTTAAATGTATATTCCCATGCTCAGTTTCCTATTATTACATCTCATGACATCCTTTCAAGCCTTCAGGAACTTCACTGAAACATCTTTTTGTAGTATTTAGAATTTCCTTAAAAGGTCTCTCAACAAATAGTCCCCTTCTTTTCCCACAGTACCTAGTAGCACCATATCCTCTGGTGATTTGTCTAAGAGAAACCAGTTCCTGGAGGAGTGTAATACATACCCTCTCTATTCATATCTCTTCTCCCAGAAAGAGGAAATGGCTCACTTGTAAACTTCTGGGCTGAAATCCATTGGAAGACAATCAAAACAGATTTCTCATTCTGTTGCCACTGTAAATAAGAAACTGGCAGTACCACATAAAGGACTCAGAAGACAGAACTAATGATGCTGTCTTCTTCCTAGAGACTATGCCACAGGGAAACACAAAAAACCAAAAAGGCAACACATTTAGTCTCCCAGCCAGCTGATAACCCCATTCATCTTGTGAGTGGTTGAAGTGAACCAACTTTGGGTAGTCAAAGAGATGAAGACTCCATCCCAAAACTCCACACCAGCTCTCCATAAAATTCAGATTTCACCTAGCTGTACAGAGCTTTCACCTCCTTGCTGCTCAGAGATGGAACAGCAGAGGAAGCCTATTCTTCCTTGTAGCAGGTGCCTCTTCACATTAGCAGTAGCAGATTTCAGTCCCTACAGGAATACAGCTTTCTCCCTCCCTACTGGGAGGATTAACACTTGTGCTCTCTACAAGCAACTGCTTGTCTTGCAACTCTAAAACAAGCACCTTTGAGGTGCCTGCAGGATACACATTGCCTTTGGTTCCCTGCACTCTTGTCAAGCTCTTGGGGTGATGCAAGCTGTCAGCCACACAGTCCCACAGCAGAGGGGGAGCAACGCCAGTGCTCTCCATGGAGAGAACAGCCTTGCTGTAATTGCTCCTAAAAGCAAATTCCACTGGCCCCAGGGAAGGGAAGAGATGGGCATGTGTCTGTACATACACACACAGAGGATCTCTTATGCCTTTCAGGTTCCCTGCACAAGCTTACTGACCTCCTGCTGTATTAATGAATTCCTCTGTCACCTCCTTGCTCTGACATCTGCTCAGGAGAACGGATGAGTAAGCAGGTAATGCAATTGGGCAGGAGCAAAGCCATGAGCCAATTCTCCCACACGGCTGCGTTACCCCATTGCTGTTTGGCACTTCCTGTCCCTAAAGGCCCAGTACTTCAAGAAAAGCTTATGGGCTTCTTGCCTTGCAAAGGACTGAAGAGACCTTCTCCACCTCCAGCTTCTCTTATTGATTCTGTAAGTATGACGTAGAAGGCTTACTCTTCTCATTTTCCAAGATTTCAACACTGAGAAAGCAAAAATGAAACCTCAATTTCTCTAAATCTCTTCCTGACTTTCTGTAAAGCAAATTAAGATAAACAATTGCTCCCTTCCCACAGTGAATCAGAATAGAGACAGCAAGCTTCTAGATCATAGAAACAAATCAGATCCAGACCAAACACCTTCAGTAAAACAAATTTCTTGGGTACTATTTAGAAAGTTAAACCAGGCAGTAATACTAAATGATTGGGAATTAAGAACACAAAATGTCCATAAGGTTAAATCCAGTTCATGTCAGGGTAAGGGCAGGATTGCTTCATACAAGTTTCTGACCAGCACTTTTCTCTAGGCTTGCTTCTCTTCTAAAAGGCATCAATCAACTGAACTTTTATCAGCTCCCTTCCAAGATGCATTTAGATTCAATCAGTATACAAGTTAAGACAATCCTTACTGATATTTAGATGAATTCTCCTTTGTCCAGGGCCTCCTGCTACCAATAATTCGCTTTCAGTTCCACCATGAAAAAAAAAACAAACCCACAAACAAACAAAAAAACCCCACATTTTCTTCCCTAGTTTATGCACTTTTTTGGATTCCGGTGTGCCTTTCCCTGTTCTACAGGCTTTCAGTGCAGCACCCTCTTGTAGGAAGAGCACAGATGATCTCTCCCACCTTCACCATCTCCCATTCATACTTTGTCACTAAAGGATATGCTACAAATGAAGGCTCAAGAGTTTCAAGGGAAAAAAAAACATGAATACAGACAGCCTTTTTTGTTCACTATGGGAATGTGTTCTTCTCTGCTTGGCTCAAAATAGTATCCAACAGGAGTGAATCACATGACTTCTGAAAAACTCACAAGAACTAAGCAAAGAAATCTGTAACTGCCTTCCTCAATCTCACTACCTGCCTGCCTTCTTATTGACTTCTGCTGCCTACATCAAAAATTTGTGGCTACCTTTCTGCTTTCTCCTCCATAGACATAACCACCAAAATATGAGAGGAACAGGGAGAAGGCAAAACAGTGAATTCTGTGAGGATCTCCAGCACTGCCTCTTTTTGGGAGGCATAAACAGGGGTCAATGAGGGAACAGATGCACAAAATTCTCTTGCTTTCATGAGAAGCCACTGAGCTAACTCAATATGAATTAAAATACAAAATGGATCTTACTTCACTTATATAAATGTCTAACACATCCCAAAATGCCTTCATCGGTCCAGCCTTCGGGAAGAAAGAAGGAAAGAGGAGAAAAAAAATACATACACCCAGAAAACAGCAACACCCAAGTTCAAGTCATGAAGCTGATGCTCTCCTAATCCTGAAAAAGAAGAGACAACACTGCATAGCCTGTGCACTCAGGATGCCACTAACCTCCAGGAATTGGGTATGGAAAGAAGAAGACAACACCTACCTCCAGAGCAGCTTAATCTCCATTCTTCTGTTAACTTAGACTTTCAGCAACTTTTTGTCCTCTATTTTATTTACTCCAGTTTTCCCTCTATTGCCCTAATGTAGGCCTTATACATACTGACATAGGTCTAACTAAATACACCAACCCAGAGACAGGACATTAGTTGCATTTTTATGAATAAGAGGTCCAACAACAAACCAAGCGATAAGGAAAAAACACATTAGAGAGGCTATACCCATGTAATTCCAAGCCACAAAAGGGTTGGTTTGAATTCAGCTTCCATTTCTTTTCAAGTCAAATGTAAAAGATACATATTCACTCCAAGAATTTGATTTTTTTTCTCCCCCTTTATGCTTTAATCAGGCTTTTTTTTCCTTCTCTGATCCTTTCTATTTTCTGTTGCTTTAAATTTCCCTCCCTGTGGATGAGCCTATGTTGTACTTGACTTGGGAGGGAGAACAAAGAGAAAAGCACCAGCTTTTGTGTGTGTATACATTTTTGTGTGTTTATGTATACATATACATCTCTCTACACGAGTACATACATGAAAACCCACCACACTTGAGAACTAATCAAGGAATTACTATGCATTTCTATGTCTACCTACATAAATGCATACACACTCACACCCCTTCGTATGGAGACTGATCACAATGAGAACTCAAAAGCGGCAAGAATGAGCAGGTAGGACAACAGTCTTCTCAGGACCATAGATGCAGCAACAGAGGAGGTGCCATGTGTTACGCACACAACAAGCAGACCCAGTCCCTTACTGGAGCAGACAGCACTTCCAGCCCTCTATACGCGTATGAGCTTCCGCTTAGAAACCAAACCACATGGAGACAAGGCTGCTCACCCTGGCCTCAGTCCAGCACAGAGTCAAGGAAACACTCTATGGAAACACCTGTCAGGTTTACGGTTTAAATGCTCACAAAAGATAAGGGTGGGGGGTGGGGAACAAAGCCAATTTAGAACTATTAGAAAAGGATCTCTGCCAAAACAGCACGCATCGTTATGCTGCTGGATGTATTTTTAAAGGAAAAAGATGAAATACAAACACTCTGAGCAATAATACTACAGAACTGTTTGATCACACAGATTTTAAATACAGCCAGTGTAGAGCTACAAAAGAAAAACAACCATAGTACTAAAATGCTAAATTTGTTCAAATTCCTCAAGAGCCAAAAGGAAAGCTACAAGTAAAATTTCTTAGACAGCATGCCTGAAACCCATTCAAAAAGGCTTCTAAAATTCCTCTGTTTAAAACATCTTTCTCTGACATGCACCAAAAAAAAAAATAAAAAGAAAAAAATCCCTCATGGATGCTTAAAATATACGTAGTTTGTTCTCTGTTTGACAACTTAAGACTATGTGGGATATTTTCTTAGTGTTATGGGGGATTTTGGTTTTTAGGTTACATATAATTTTAGTTACATATCAAGCACACTGATTTTTTAATCCAGTAATGCTCCTTTTTTAACTTGGTTTTGTTATGGATAAGTAAAGCCTTACACAGTTCAAACCCTCCAATCACGACCAAACCTCCACGCTTTCATTCTAAATAATAGAAGTCTTCTTAAAAGCCAGAACAAATGGGTTGTATCCGACTCTTCACGCAAAAGTCATAACAATGCTACATAACTTAGATTTTGCTGTGTCATTTATAACTTCTTTTTCTACAAGCAGAGAGAAAATAAAAAAGAAAACCTGTGTTTCAAAATAAGGATAACTTTGCTACAGGAAGACCTATTGAAATGGGAAGTCTTCCTACAGAATATGGTGGAAATTCCATTGCTTGAGTCACCTGAGATACATAACACTAAGAAAATAACCCACAAACTCTTTAGTTGTCAAATGGGGGACAAACTACATATATTTTAAGCTTCCATGAGGGATTATTTTGTGCGTGTCAGAGAAAGATGTTTTAAACTGAGAAATTTTAGAAGACTTTTTGAATGGGTATATGCCTATGCAGACTAGGCATAACTGGGTGAATGGCACGCTCAGATTTACTAAGTGTCTTCTGTTCAGCATGAAGCATCTGTCGTCCCCCAAGCAGCACAGGAGAGGGAGGAATATTTTTTGCATAGAGAATCATCTTCAGGCACACACGGTAATCAAATTAAGTCAATGAGTCACACCATAACACCAAGAAAAATCAGACACGTGGTTACTTTTTCCTACAATGACCTTGATTCCATTCATGCTAGAGCAAATGTTCCCAGAAGAAGCTGAAAGCCTGGGTAGGGAGGGGGGAGAAGAAAAAGGCCACATAGGATTTACTGGTTTGGTACACTGGTATGGCATACTGGTACACACCTGCACTCACCCAGTCCTCCTGAATCCATCAAGTCTCTTTAGAAAGACCAAAAATAAGTCACCAGTCTCATCTTGCAAACTAAAACACCCAACAAGCACCTCCTTCATTGTGCAGCTACAGCACACTGAAAGTGAATCCCTGCAGCACCCTCCCAGAGGCACTATTTATTAAAACTGGTTTTTACATATCAGCCAGACAAATGCTTAACAGAAATAGTAGTAGGAGGATCTTCTCTCATCTATAGGGAAGCTTGAGATGAGAGGACTACTCTAAGTTACTTGGTGGGAAACCCAAAGTAACTGAAGCAAAAAAGGTAGTTTCTCATTTTTTTTTATGCAAGTGCAGCAGCCATAGACTGATTCCAGAGCTTTGCCAGGCTAACACTAGTGCTATGGAAAAGGCAACACCAGTGGGAGGATTCAGCAGCAGCCCAAGTGGTGGTCAAACCAGGAGACAATTAACCAGTTATGATCAAGTTTGTAAATCAGGCATTTGCAGGACATATAATTGTAGGAAGATTCAATCCAATCCAAAGGTCTAAGAGTCACCTAATTCACATGATGGATGGAAGATAAACTCCCTCTTCTCAGTCCAACACCCTGCCCGCTGGATGGCAATAACTTTCCTCTGAGCAATTTTCCTAGCTCAGTGCTGCTGGTCATCCACAAATGTCATTGTCTGGCCCAGATGTCAGCCTGGGGTCCGATACATGGAAAAACTCAGCAAGGAGCTTGCGCAACAGCCAATAATTAAGGAGCGCATTCCACACCTATGTGCACACACACACACACTATCTATAACATATGAGTCAAAAAGTATTAAATGACAATTTTGTGACCAGGAGGCTGTTTTGGGCCTTGCTGTAAATTGGACACTCTAAGAGTTTATAAGTAACACCCTAATTTCTCACAGCCAGGCAGGTGCATAAACAAAGGTCAGGCTGGAATGTAAAATGCTGCATATCTCTGTCATCAGCACCCCAAAGGTGCTCAGTTCCCTCAGATAAGAGCTGAATTGAAGTTGATTTGAGTGCCCTAAATGTGAAGGGTCTTGCCTTTGGTTCACAGATCCCTTGTTACAATATCTGTAACACTTCACACCCCCTCTTTAAAGTATTGTGTACGAAACAACATAACATGGACCCTAACACTCATCCTTACCACTTCTCTCCTCCTTTGATCTAGGCTGGAGAAAGTAGGATAATTGTATTTTTATTCAAGTCAAAAAATTTATTTCCAGAAAGAACGTCTCCTTTAAAAAGAAATGCAGCTGGAAAATGGTTGGAAAGCAAAATACAGGGAGACAGAGATGGTGGCCATAACCCCACAAATCCAGTGCCACTACGATGTTTGATTTTCAGAACGGGACACTTTGCCTGAAAAATTCTCACACCACCACCACACACCCTCCTCGTCGATTCTATTTCTTATAATTTTAGCATAGAAAGAAAAATTCAATTTTGCTGCCAATGGTGTTCTGAATTATTGATCCATCACTTTGCATGATCCTCTCAGATAATTAAGGGTATAAGGGCAATATACATATGACCTAAATCCTGTAGTTCCTTAAATTCTACATCTTGAAGGTCTCTGTAGATGCAATTATAGGCCTGTATACCAACAAGACAAAGAAAGAAATTAGGAAGAGTTGATATCAGAAGAGATTTTCATAGCACAAGGAAAGTTTGTGGGATGCGGGAACTTCATTGGCTTTTGCTCACACAATGACCACATTACATGAAAACTTTGTGCTGTTCTGCTACTTAGAGAGCACAATAGCTGCAGAATTTTAAAACGAAAAGTATGTAACCCTAAAACAAATTATTGAAGGAACGGGAAGCCATGAAGTTATTTGTCCAAACACACAGTTTGTTTTACTTGTTGTGCCAGAGGTGAGCCTGGCTGTTAACAAAAAATATTTCAAGTTCTCCTGTGCCAGCAGCAGCAAGAGCGCAAGCGACACAGCAGAGCCAGCACAGTGGCCACTGGTTAGACAAGCTATAGGCAGCAAGGAAGTCCAACCCTCACACTCCTTTAAAACAGCACTCTCACCATTACCAGTTTACCTTGTTAGGAATACATCCAAATCCCTGACACCTTCAAAATAAGAGCAGGGACTATTATTCCTATGTGACTGTAGACAGGCTCCTTCTCCCACCCAGCCCACACATTATCAGTTCAACTGGAGATAGGATTCATTTGTGAAGCTGAGCAGAAAAAAAAGACAGGAAAGCAATTTATCTGCTAAAAGCACCCTCTGGATGCTGAAAGGAACTGCCCAAATTCAACACATCATAGCTAACAATTCTTGTAACAAAAAAAAAATCCAAAAAATCCAAGGTTCATACAGCATTTAGAGAACTACACAGATGATACGCTGCATGGTTAAGAACTCTTAACTTAAATCATGTCAGTGGGCTGTCTGCATACCCTAAGAAGGTCTTCAGTCCAAGACAGACCAAAATTAAACAGCCTCAGCTTGTAAAAGGTTTCTATTAAAATATTGTGCAATAGGAAGTGCCAGATCAGTGAACCAACAAGCACAAGAAATCTGTCACACCGAGAATAACTCCAGCTGTGAAAAGGTACTCATAATAAGTTGTGCCTTTTACTGCTCAGGTGAGAAACATCTCAGGCCACCGCATACCACTAATAGGTATGACAGTTCTGTGCTATTTATTTTCATATAAAATCCACTTTTTGTGCCATCCAAATATTTTACAAGTATTACAGACTTCTGGACTGGCACAAAGCAAGCCCATCAAAGAAACAGAGATGGAACCATCCATGCTTTAGCAACTGAATAGATCATGACAGCATCTTTTAGCAGAGAGGAGGCAGCAATGCAATGTAAGTGCAGGTATTTCTGATGAAGTATTCAGTAGTGGAAAAGCCAACAGTGCTGAATGATAAACTGAACATCTTTATCGGTAACATGGACCGTGGGATTGAGTGCGCCCTCAGCAAGTTTGCCAATGACACCAAGCTGTGTGGTTCAGTTGAGAGAATGCCATCCAGAGGGACCTTGACATGCTTGTGAGGTGGGCTGATGCCAACCTCATGAAGTTTAACCATGCAAAGTGCAAGGTCCTACACCTGGGTTGGAGCAATCCCAGGCACAGCTACAGGCTGGGCAGAGAAGAGATTCAGAGCAGTCCTGCAGAGAAGGACTTGGGGGTGTTGGTCAATGAAAAACTTAACATGAGCCAGCTTCAGTGTGCGCTCACAGCCTAGAAAGCCAACTATATCCTGGGCTGCATCAAAAGGAGCGTGACCAGCAGGTCAAAGGAGGTGATCCTGCCCCTCTACTCTGCTCTTGTGAGACCCCATTTGGAGTATTGTGTGCAGTTCTGGTGTCTTCAACATAAGAGCTGTTGGAGCCAGAGGAGGGCCACAAGGATAATCAGGGGGCTGGAGCACCTCCTATATGAAGACAGGCTGAGAGACTTGGGGCTGTTCAGCCTGGAGAAGAGAAGGCCGCATGGAGACCTCATAACAGCCTTCCAGCATCTGAAGGGGGCCTATTAGGATGATGGGGAGGGACTCTTCATTAAGGACTGCAGTGATAGGACAAGGGGTAACGGGTTCAAACTTAAACAGGGGAAGTTTCGGTTAGATATAAGGAAGAAGTCCTTTATTGCAAGGGTGGTGAGGCACTGGAATGGGTTGCCCAGGGAAGTTGTGAATGCTCCATCCCTGGGTTCAAGGCCAGGCTGGAGGGAGTCTTGGGTGACATGGTTTAGTGCGTGGAATCCCTGCCCATGGCAGGGGGGTTCGAACTAGATGATCCTAAGGTCCTTTACAACCCTAACTATTCTATGATTCTAAGTTCAACCACTGGCCACATGAGCTAGGCCATTTCATTCTTCTGAAAATGGGTCTTTCGGCCAGCTGCAGGCACAGGTAGGCATAATTTTGTTCATTCTTTCCAGGCAGCGGTATTAGGGTCACCATCTCTAATAGAAGATCTAGGAAAACATGAGCTGAATTTTCAGCTGCTGAAATCAAGGCAGACTGGATTGTACCAATTCACTAAAATGAGGATCAAGGCAGTGTAAGAGCACAAATTATGCATTCAAGTTATGGCACATTGTCTAGATTGCTGCTCTTTTAATGTGTTCTACCACTCTATGGTGGTAGCTGCCATTCCAACACTACCAGCCTGGTCCAGTTTCAGCGTACTTAAAGGTCTTTTTCTCAAGATCAAAACTCAAATGAGTACAACTTCACAGTGGGACAAAAGCCAAAAATAAGTCAGATTTAGGCATTCACCAACACGTTTTCCCAGTTCTACATGTGAGTGAGGGCAGGGAGACAAGTGCTCCCACAAATTAGGTTGCTTCCCTCTGGCACAGAGCCTCCCAAGCCTTACTGCTTCTATGGGCAACAGCATTACCAGCACAACAAAATACTCTTCATGTGCCTTTCAGTGTGGCCACTTCCATCTGAGCACAGAACACACTCTCCATTTCTTAGGTTTTACATAAGCTGTGGGCTGCTAGGAACCTAATAACTGTGTGTTTTCAGTTTTGTTTGCTTTTAATCCTGATGGAATTTTCTGGTCATGGCTCGTAAAGTTCTTTAAAAGCATGTGAAGTAAAATATGACAGTCTTTGTGTGTTGTTATGGCAACTGGAATATTGAAAGTTACCAGAAACTAAATATCTGTTGGTTAACTTAGAGTGGTATTATTTTTGACCAGAACGTGACTGCAGTCTCTTCTACTCAACTCACTCATTTTTCTTTTAGATTCTAAACCAGCCAAGACAGGGAAGGGAAGAGGGTTGTCTACACTCTTCTTTTTCCATGAAGAACTGTACAAACCTTCCATGTCCAAGAATAATTAAGGTAGATTTGTAGACATACAAGTCTGGCAACAACCTGAGTCTGTTGGTCACAAGACCTTCTCTTTTTGAATAACACAAGTGAATTAAAATGCATGGGGCAGCCAAAGCAAAAGAAGTTGGGATTTCTGTGCTCTGCTCCCAACTCTGTCATAGTTTGTGACTTATCTACTGTCACTAACCAAGTCCAATATTTAAATTCTTAGTATTTTCAAATGGCTTCATTTTGTGGTTTTGATTTGAACCACATCAGCCCTGAATCTTACAGGTATTAATTACCTACATAATCCAGCAACTGAGACTGGAAGTGTGATTGCTCACACCACACAAAAAAAAAAAATCCCAAAGAAGCTCCACTGATATGTCACAATGAAGACGCAGAATGGTTTGGGTTGGAAAGGACCTTAAAAGTCATCCAGTTCCAAACCCCCTGCCATGGGCAGGGATACCTCACACTAGACCATTGCTAAAATCTCTCCATGCTGCAGATTCCCACCTCCAGTAGGGCTAGTGACACTCACTGTTCTAGCTGTCTTCATTGAACTGCATTTCTGTTAAGGGGTGGAAGAGGCAAGAGTCTTCCTCGCCTCTTCATGTACTAAGCCATAACCCAGTGCTAAGAGTTCAGATTACTTTCTATGTGACAATGCCTTCCCCTACTCACCTTAATCACTCTTTAATTAAAGTGAAACAAACCATAACTATACACAAGTGTAACATCATATAGATTTATAGTTAGTAAATATACGTCTACTCCTGCTTTTGCTTTACTTCTGTCCCCACTTTATTTTGACTGTTCTTTGCTGCAAAATAATACGGTGCATCTTTTGACACATTTGTTGCAGTGTCCTTTTTATTCTCTTACCTTACCACTTTATTTCTCTTTCTGTTCACCATGTTCTCTTTTTCCACTTCTAAATCTATCCTTAGTCACTTCACTAAATCTGTCGTCATGCCAACTTTTCTTACTTACATATACCAGTGACTTACTCTAACATTATTCTCTGCAACATCATGCCTCATGCAAAGCCTGAGAAGTTTACCAAAACCTTGAAATTTTAATTCAGTACTCTGACAGAAATTAAAGACCTGATTCAAAAGGAAATGAAAGTGCTTAGATTTCTACAATACACTTTCCTGAGAATCTGTCCAAGAACTTCTCAAGGGACATTTTCATGCCCATTTTCTTGGCCCAAGAATTTATGCTTAAAAATTTAAGATCCCAAAGCCTGTGAACATTTTCAAATTACAAGTGACTGGAAGAAGGCAGATGCTGAGGAAGGTCCTTTCAGCTCTAGAAGCCCCTGCTTCAATCCTTCTGTAGCTGTCACCACTTTAAAAGTTTTCACCACTTAATTCCCTTTTATTCAGAAATAACAAAACACCACCAAACTTTAAATGCAGGCATACTTCAAAAAACTCTATTGAATTTTGCTAGGCTACAAATATTAAGCAACAAACAACATCCTGGCTCTGTATGCTTCCAATCTTGATTTTATCAAGGACACCTAGCTTGCTTGCTTTAGTCTTTCACGTAGGCAATTCAATACAGGCAGGGAGCCCATTCCTTTCTCTTATCGCTCCTATTCAGCCAGTTCTGAAAGAATTGGGGACTATCTCATTTTCAGATTCTCTGCACGTTCTTTCTCCCATTCTCTCACACTGCAATTCTTTCAAAACCAGATTGGCAAATGAATAGTATTTATCTTAAGTCATCTTCCAAAAGAAAGCACAATGTAGGCTCCTTCCCCATTAACTATTCTTTCTGTTTTATTCTGTGTGTTAAAAGGTAACCAAATTATTTTGTCCCCCACTGAAAAAGGAATTTCACTGATGAATTTCAGGTTCCGGTTATATAGAGTCTGTTCACACAGGCCTTTCAGAGAAGCAACATTTCTAAAAAACAAAAAAAGCAACTCCTTGTCTGCTTTGCCTTCACACTGATTACCTGTGACTACAGGACTTTGAGTCCTCAACTACTAGAAATCCCATGGAGGAAAACAATTAAGTCTTTTTACTTGGGAGAATTTTGTTGCTGCTTGTCCAAGACTGTGACCCACGTCAGTTCTAGAAAGATGACAGAATAGAATGGAGGGAAAGCATTATCAAAGAGCTACATAGGAGTAGGTAGGGATTAACAGAAGCCAAATATTTCAATAGCAGCTGAACTATGCTCTAAGAATTTGTGCCAGAGATCTAGTTACACAATGGCAATTTATGGACAACACTGTTTTAAAATGCTAAACATGTGGCCATAATTAAGTATCTAATGGCAGAAAGTCACACAAGTTGTACAGACTCATCCTCAAAAATAAACTCTTTATACCTCACACAAAAGGGCTACTACTGCAGCAACTGTATAGCATTAGCCAGAGTACAAGCAGGGAAAAAACATGTTTCCAGTTGAGCCCCCTTGAGTGGAAGCAGCTGCTTCCACTTATCTGGAAGAGTAACCTGGTCAGTATCATGTTTGCTTTAACATGGGAACTAGAACAGCTTTTCCCTCTATAGCCATGGAGCTGGCTTCCCATGAACCAGCAGCCAGGAGGACGCAATGAAAGATCTAGGTGCAAATTTGGGATTAGACTTTCCTGTTCCTCAACCAAGCCCCCTCAGCCATCAGTTTGCATAAAAGAAGTAAGAAATGGACAAAAAGTGTCTGCTGCCTCCCATTAAATGGCTACCAAAGGCCAAGGATTCATTTGATGTGCTTTCAAGTTCTGTAGCAGTGAATAAGATCTACACTATATACAGATAGATATTCTGTTCATAGATATCTATGTACAGATAGATGTTCAAGTACTGCTGATAGCATGAGGATCAAACACACTGACTGCAGGGAGGAAACAGTTGAAGCTGCTGTGGCCAAGTCAATTTCAGCTTGCTTCTCCTCCCATCCTAATTCTGTCCAGCTGAGACAGATCTCTTCTACTCCAGGGAGGCTCAAACATTAATACGGATGCTCAAGTAGATAAGAAATTCAGTCCTAAAACTATCCAATTCATCAGCCAGTTATGTATTCTTATCCTTTTTATCACATAGTTGCCAATGCAAGTCTGGCCCACAGCCAGTACCTTAAAATAAGTTGGTTTATTATAGTCAGACTCAGACAGCAGGTCTCCATAGTAATATACCAGTAATACTATCAGTTCCTTACTACTGCTGTATTTTTTTTTTAATATACATATCACAGTAACTCTTAGAGCTATTCACAGTAATCTCCATCTCATTAGGCAAAGGTACAGTAATAAAACAGAAATGACATCTACCATCCCTCCAGATTGCTATCTAAAGAGAAAGAACTCACAAAGTTAGAGGTAAGCAACTTGCAGTGTATAGCAAACTGGTAGCAAAATAAAAGCTAAACTTCACTTATGTAGTTCTTACCTTGTTTCATTACTTAGTAGATAACTAGAGCAGCAACAAAGGAATTCAAAAGTCCTGATATCTTACCCTAGGTACACAAGATAGAAAACATAACTGACTTAACCTAACAACACTTCCTGGCCTCAAGCTCTAAATCAACTAAGTCATAAAAAAATCAAGACAGACCTGGAGATGACAGCCACATCCAGTCAAGAAGCCAGATTGTAAGGCAGTTATCATGGTGACAAGGCAGTTCCAAAGGCAAATTAGGAAGTCAACCATAAATCACAGAGAGAGAATAAGATCTGGCAACTGCCAGACACAGCCATGTTGATGAAGCTAGGCCGAAAATCAAACCAGGTAGTCAAAGGAAACAAATCTGCAAGTTCAGATCTAGTTCACAAGGATGTATAGCTATGCATCAGTTTAGCTGCAACTAAACTAATAATCAGTAGTTCTTCTCCCAGCATAACTCAAATAAGGATTAAGACCCCAGGGCTGAGCTAAAATAGAGCTCCTGAGCCCACAAATGTGGGCCCCAGGTGAGGCTCATCAGGGATATTAAAGCGTATTAGAGCATTCAGAGCCCTGACACACCAATACATCTGCAGTTCCCACCCTTACAAAGTCTAAAATGCAAAATGAAACCACAGTATCAATGTCCAATCTCAACAGCTGCCTACAAGCTTCAAGCCTCATCTTAGTCAGGGAGAACCTCCTGAATCCCCATGTAATCTTAGCCAAGAGAGTTATAAACCCCAAAAGTAACTTTAGTATAGAACACTCTACAAGTTCCAGCTGTGTCTGCCCTCCCACAGGAGTCAGTTTAGGCAGCACATGACTGAGCTCTTTCACCATGTTTTCAGGATGCTGGGATAAACCAATACAGTTTGGTCACCTGGCATTCTTAACCAGACAAACCCCTATTCTTGACTCTCAATCCTTACCTAAGATACTTCTACAGCTTTCACTGAAGGCACAGAAACCCGTGTAATGAACAATCCTTTGCCATCTGCTGAGAACCTCCCCAGGTTCCTCTGCTGGGTGTACCTGAGTGCAGCAGTTGTAGTTACTTCGGCAAAGACTAGCAGTTCCAACTGTTTTAGAAATCACTTGCAGGTACATAGGGAAGGCAGGAGAAAACTACAGGATAATCTTACTGGCAGACATTTCATTTTCTCCAATAATAAGCAAGGGATATGTAGTATCTGTAGAATTTGAACATCAGCTTCACTCATAGCAATAGGGGCAGAACTTTTCTGCTCCTCACAGGAGGGAAAGAATGAGATCAGCAGGGGATGGAGGCTACACTTCTGATCAGGTCTAGAGAGAGAGGTTCCAATCCATCTCCAGTTCAGTTTGTCACAGACTGGTTACCAGTGAATAATTCACACAATAGCAACAACATATTTAAAAAAGGCTGAATTCCAAGGTCAAAGTAATGATGGACACGTTACAATGGTGAAAGTAAATGTAAGCCTTGACAGAGATACAACTGAGTGCTATATCATCAGGCTTAACAGCTCGGGCAGGGGGAAATCTTCCTGTCTGTGAAAGTAATGCCTTTTTATTCACCCAGCCAGAGTGAATAAAAAAGCAAAAAAGTTAACATTGGATCTTAAAAATGGAAGACCTCACATTCCAGAAAACCTTGCACTTTCCCAATCCCTTGGAAGCTACGAGTTAAATGTTCCTCAGTCATTCAACTCAAAAATAAAGACCCCACCCAGGGAGTTGAAATATGTGGGCTATGCACTGAGCAAATACATTAACATCTTTATTGGCTAAGCCATCCAACCGAGACTTTTCCCATAAAGAAAACAGTCCCCATGACACTAATTTCCCTCTTTGAGCTGAGTGTTTTCTAAAAGTCTGTGGCTATCAAAGCAGCACTGAAATGGAGCCACAGATGTGTGAGACCAAGCTTGCTCCAGCCACACTGCCAGGGTAGGCTGGCCCCCATGCCCATGCTAGGAGCCCTTGCGTGGCCCAGCTGCGCCACCGGCACCTCTGGCAGAACCTGCCTGCAACAGCCTTGCTCCACCAAAGCCCACTTTCTGCCTCTCACCCAAAATAAGGCCATTCATCCCTTTTTATCTTGGAACAAATTTCAAACACGTTCTTCTGTAGCAAGGTCTCACACCACCACAAAAAAAAAAAGAATTGAAACCTAATCTGAGCCAGAGACAGACAGGGCACCCCTAACTTGGGATTTGGGGGATAGGTGTGAGAGACATTAACTTACAGCTTTTTCTGATTGGGAGGTTATTTTTATGAACATACTTCTCTAGTTTTTCATTAAATAATAGAGGAAGATAAAGGAAAATGGAGGAGGCTGACAGGAGATGAGGAGGATTGTATCTCAGAAGCCAAAGCCGAATGAAAGCATATTACACAGCCACAAACAACTGCATCACGGGGTACCCACATCTTGCCACTGGGTGCTGTTCCACATTTACACATCCCTGCCCATGGCAGGGGAGTTGGAACTAGATGATCTTAAGGTCCTTTTCAATCCTAACTATTTTATGATTCTATGATTTACATGCTGCCCTGGGCAAGAGAATACCCCTAAGCAGTGCTGCTAGGAGAAAAGCTGCATTTTACAGTGCCAGTCACTTCCAGAGTTAGGTTTTGTCTTGCAGCAATGAAAGTGGTGGCCCATGGACCATCATTTTTTCCAGATTTCTCACATTTCTTTCATGGCTTTTGAATAAAACCATCAGCTGTGGCAAAAGCTGTTGTTTCATCCCTCTTGTCTGGCACATAGAAATACAAAAATGGTGCATTTCTCCTGCAGCTTTTTCAGTCTGAGGATCTCCCTCCACAAAGGCACCATCAGCTTCACCTTACAGTGACTGTTGTCCAGAGTATGGATCTGGAAATGTCTTTGTCTCTATGAAGGTACCAGCTCAAAGTGCCTTGTGTGGTTTTGCATCTAACTTCAAACAGCAGCTTAAAAAATGCTTCTGACCATCTGGGTTCTTAGTTTTAAGGGTTTCAAACCCTGAAAAACTAAAAATATATTGTACCATATAAGATTTTATCAACAGAAACCACCAAGGGCAAGAAAAGCTGGCTCTTTCACATTTCCCCTTCTACATACACCTACACAGTGATTTTCACTGTTCCTTCCTTCAGCTCCAAAAAAAGAAAAACCTAGCATCACCATCACAACCAAGAGAAAACAACAGCAGTCCCTGGCTCCATCAATCAAATTCTCAATGCCAGTACAGGGGAGAAAACACTGCCCAACTTTTTCACCCACATAACATCACATGTACCTTAAGTAGTACTCTACTGCTAAAACTGTGAGGTAGCTACCTTTTAAGACTTCATGACAGAGTCACAGTTGGGGCTGTCAGCTACAGTGCTTTTAATTAACAGGAGAATCATGACAGTAATTAAAACAATGTGAAGAATAACTGTCAGCTTTATAAATTTCCCTTTTCTGAAACAAGACTGACATTTTTTCAAGCAAAGAAAGAAAAGAGAAGGAGAGATCATTTTTTCCACTTATGCAGCTGAAATTCTCCATAATGTGCAAAAATCAGGCTGGGAATTTCTTGAGAACAGTCCTGATTAAAACAGACAGGAAATTCCCCAAACTCACTGTATGAGGTCGATTACAAAATACCAAATGAAAACCTTTTTGGCTAGGATCCATGTATGCAGAGGCTCAGGATAACAGGAGAAAAGCATTCATGCTTTCCCAACCTCAGGACAAATCTGAACTAGATTTCAAGCTAAAGTTCTGATTTGGTTGGTTGGCTGTTTTCCAGAACAGAATTTCTTATCCTTCTTCAATAAGAGGCCAAAGAAACACAATACAAAACTTCCAGAGCAGGTATTGCTATAAAGTTTTGTGCAGCTCCATACACAATATTAAGGAGTTTGCATTATATTAATGAATTTATTCATTTGCTAACAAGCTGCATGTAACTATAAACTTAAAATTTTAAAATATGCACAGGCAAGACAGTAAATTACATGGCATAGTAGCAACAAAGCAAGGTCCATACACACTCTATCCTTCCAACTCTATCCTCCCAAGTCTTTGCAACAGTAGGAGAAGAATTGATTCACTTTCAGAAAAACATGAACAGTTCAATGTTTTCTCAGGCTGATCTTGGCCTTCCTGCTGGGTTTGCCAAACAGCCTGAAAAACAGCAATGAATTTGCAATGCCAAAATAAGAACTGAAACCCTGCAAACTCATTACTAACCTAAAGGATGTCACCAAACATCCATTAGCAAGAACTATCTACCCTCTATTTCCTATTGAGCCAGCCCATATTGAAACAAATTCCTGGAGATGAGTGGCACCATAACATGCTGGCAATGTCCTGCACCATCTGGTTTATTAGGTGTGCCAACATCACGCATCTAGGGAATAAAGCTGTTAGTCCAGAAAGATAAGTTTGTCAAATTGAGTTTCATCCTTTTTTGGGGCTCAGGCAGTTCTTCTGTTCAATAGGACTGAGACAAAATCTTCCTCATTCTTTAGGTCCTTCAAACTCCCCCTAACCAACTGCCTAACCCTGTTCCATTAATGAAAAGAAAACCACTAAAATACAACTAGAATTAAACATTTACACTAACCAAGAAGGAAACCATAATTTCCTTTTTCCTCCTTATCAGGTAGCACTATTAGATTAAAACCCACATCTTTGAGATTTACATCCCTCTTTCACTGCAACTCTTTCAGTTACTATTGAGCTGTGGAGACAGCAAAAATTTGGTGCCAGGTCCCCACCTTTTTTTCCCTACTTTTGGCAAGTCAGCAAACAGATTCCTGGCTCTCGGTACACCCTGTTGTCTGAGGGTTAGAGACATTAGATGTCTGAGTACACAGGCAACCCTCTAGGCTTTCCTCTCCTGAGAAGCAAACTAGCAAAGTAAATGAACCAGTTTTCATCAGAGAACAAGACTCTCTTCCATATTCTCTTTCACCAGACATAAGGCAGTTCTGCACTTAGTTTTTCCCTATGGAATACATACTCCTCCATAAATACAATGATGCTTACTAGGGACTCAGAAACAATTGTTAAAATCAGATAAGAAAAACAATATAGACAAGACTGGACAGTACCCCAACCCCTAGGCAGCATGCTTATTTATGGAGCAATACCTTACTCATTTTTCTTCTTGCCATCTTCTCTGACACAGAGGAAACCACGAAAGACCCATCAAAAATGCATGTACCATAGCAGGCATATGAACAACAGTTGGCAGCTCTGACAACACGAACATCAATCATTTTTTGGTGTGTGTTTCTATCACGCTGTGAAAATGAGATTCTCAAAGCAAATGTGGGGGAGAATATGTGCCCCTTACACTCCAAGGCCTCAAAAAGCAACAGCTTAACAGCCTACAGTGCTTTCTGGTGTTACAGTGATCAGTGATATACATAAACCTGTAAAGAAAGAAAGGCCATAACTAAATGATGTTCCTGCCCTCTTATCTTTTAGTTGCTTCCATCTCTACTCATCCCTGATACTTTTAATTTTAATGCTGAAGTTTCAGAAGCCCACAAACGCTTATATTCATCCATATCCACCTTGAGCAGAAATCTTTTTAAGATGTAAGAAAACTGCACTTCTAACTCATTATGACCTAGGGAGGCCAAAAACCAAAGGGCTCACAATACAAGCATCCTATCCTTGCTGTAAATTCAGGTATGAGCTTATTCACGGAAGGAAACTGCCTGCACTAGCAGACAGCAAACTTACATAAGGGGAAACAGATAAAGGAGTCTCTTCAAGATACTCCAACATCTCTCTCACGTTTACCCGCTTAAATTTCATCCCAAAAAAATTAATGAACTCCAGTTTCTCCAGTAGCCTTTACTTTTGGTCTATGCTGATCATTTGTGTCCATCTTGCCAGAAGTAGTATCAACTACAAAAGAAAATAAAAGCATTTCCATTACCTCTGTTAGTGGCCTTCACCAGCACTGTTTGCTTATAAGATTTCTTCAGTACTTCCCAAGAAATGACTGTGCATCAGTGATGACAGAAATAATGACTCTTATGTCAAGAATGACAGAAATGTGCAAACTCCAGTATCACATTCCTATATAAATATTTCTGTGATGGCTTAACTGCTCTGCAAGGACTTTCAGTATTTTTCCTTCTTTTTTTTGTCAATCCCTGTTAGACAAAAAGTGAAATTTCATATGTATATCAACGCTTAACTGGAAAATTCTGGTGCAAGTTGTAGCCTGGCAAGGCTGATCAGACCTTGGGGTGAATCGGGACTTCTAACACCAAGCTCTAGCGCCTTCTACCTGGATTAATCAGTCAGCAAAAGGGACTACAAAATGTCAGCTAGCCTACTTCCATCACTCATACGAGTCAAACTCAGCTGTTCAGATCAACATTCGTTAGCAGGCAGAATGAGCTACTTTTGAGAGTGTTCTAATTAGACAATAGAGATTATTACAAAACACCTGCAATGTTTGTAATCACTTAAAATAATGAGAATCAATATTAGCTTCCAAAGGCACCATATGGTAAATGCTCATTCTAGGCAGGTGGTCCCTCATAGGCTCCCAGTGTTTCAAAAGTGATCATTAACATTTTTTATTCTGAATGAACTTGCTCTCAGTTAATGCCTCAGTGGCTGGCTTCTTCTCTGCATGTCGACTGCACTTAAAGCTGGTTTAACTGCAATGTCTCTTGTACTCATGCTGCAGGACCTGAGCTGCCTTCTTCAGGAAGTGACTCTCCCAGACCCAGCACAGCACGAGAACAACTTTCATCTTCTCTGCAGCACCTGTGGTTGAGAACCTCAGAGGCCTGACACACCATTTTCAGGAAAAAAGTGTTACTCGGTGTTTTCTAACTTAATATCGCAAATCTATGTCCATGCACGGAGTGCTGTACTTGCAAACGATGCCCCACAGTGGTGGTGTCTCTAGGGCTGGCAGCCAGGTCCTCTGAGCACAGGGCTGCAGAGATGAGCTGCGACAGGTGTACAGTTCTGCACAGCACAGGGAGCAGTGACTGAGTCTACCCATCACAAATCCATGCCAGTTTCTCTACAAATGGTGAAAATAAAGTTTCACACACACATGTACTGCTTAATCTCAATGAAAACAAATACAGTGTCTTTCCTGGAAGTCCTATCCATAGATTTGTCTCTATCTCAGTGTCCTGGGTTCAGCAGTAGCAGTCATTTTTCTCAGTCTTAGTAGCTGGTGCAGTGCTGTGGTTTTGACTTTCGGCCTGGGAACAGCGCTGATAACACTGATGTTTTTAGTTGCTGCTCAGTAATGTTTACTCT
>WYDI02042147.1:0-39664 GCA_009867235.2 Psittacus erithacus
TTCCCTGGGCAACCCATTCCAGCGCCTCACCACCCTCACAGTAAAGAACTTCTTCCTTATATCCAATCTAAACTTCCTCTGTTTAAACTTGAATCCATTACCCCTTGTCCTGCCACTACTGTCCCCAATGAAGAGTCCCTCCCCAGCATCCTTATAGCCCCCCTTCAGATACTAGGTGGCTGCTATGAGGTCTCCATGCAGCCTTCTCTTCTCCAGAGAAGCAAACCAGTATAATAAAGTCAAATTAAAGAAAATGGCTGTACTAGCTGAAAAGTTGTGCATGCTGAGAAAGAATGCACTTAATACAAGTATCTTCTGTTAACTCATGATAGATACAGCAAACCTGCATGTAAGTACAACTAAGTCTGAAACATGTCTGAGAAGTGCCGTGAAGAACAGGCTGAGACGTTCAGTAAACAAGTAGCTGCCAATCGAAAGATGGCTTGAGGTGGTAGTATATATTTCATCAGAAAGGAGTGAAAGCAGTCAAACATAGGGCATGACTAAATTGTTATGTCTTTGCAGGACAAGGAGAGCAGAATGAGGGGAGTGTGTTAGAAAACCATAGAATCATAGAATGGTTTCTGTTGGAAGGGACCTTGAAGATCATCTCATTCCAACCCCCTGGCCACAGTTGCTCAAACCAGGTTGCTCAAAGCCCATCCAACCTGGCCTTGTACACTTCCAGGGACTGGGCAGCCACATGTCATCACATCTAGTCTGAATCTCCCCTCTTCTATTTTCAAACCATTATCCCTTGTCCTATTGCAACAGGTCCTACTAAAAAGTCTGTCCCTATCACTAACTGATCTAGTGAAGCTTTTTTTGTTGCCCTTGATGTTTCTGACCAGATTATTCTACCAGCGCTTTGCCTTCCCTAACATGATCCCTGGTTTCTCAGACAATTTTCCTGTATTCCTCCCAGGCTACCTGTCCCGGCTTCCATCCTCCATAGGTTTCCTTTTTGTGTCTGAGTTTGTCCAGGAACACCTTGTTTCTGGAAAAATCAATCACTTGCAGCTGTCTGGAGGCCAGCAAAGGCACTTGCACACTTACGCATGCTATAGGTCAATTTAAGAAAAAAAAAAATCTTTCTTCAGAAGAGAGAGGTTTTCTTTTGTTGCAATAGCTGTACATCAAAATTATAACAAATGAAACTAGCTTGCATTATAAAAAAAAAGTTAAATTGTTTTCTTGTTTAAATGAAAAAAACTGTGTCTTTAGGCATCACAATAGCTTACATCTTCATTGGAATACGATGTGTACATGCTCCCTATTGCTCCCACCATGTACCAGCAGGGATAATACTGAAATAAAGGACAGTAGCAGATCTCTTAACAGTTACTTAGCTTAAAAACATTAGATTTGCACATCATTCTGCAAACTTTGTTTGAACTGCTGGCATCTACTTAACTTTGATGACCTTTCTTTTGATAGGTAGATCTAGCACATAGCTATTTCTCTAGCTTGAGAAAATGGGAAGTGATAAGCAAAATGTTAAATTGTTTAGTCTGTTTGTTAACTTCTATTGAAATTGTTTCTTAAGAAACAGTACTGACTCTTGCTATGTAAAAATATCAGCCCATAAATATTCAAGAAAGTACTTAACCCTGTCCCAAAACCTGTCCCAAAAGGTAGATTACAGATTGCTCATAAAACTTCCCTATTGCTTTAATTAATGAATGATAAGGTAAGTACCTGTTGCAGAGAAGTCTGGGACAACGTAGATAGCTTGTGGAGATTCTCCTGCTTGATTATAGGCAGAAATATTAACTCTGTAATAAGCCATAGAGATATTTACAAGAACTTTTCTGTCCTTTAGAAAGATGCGATTTGGTGAATCACTGCAGCTGTTGGGTATTCTTTCCACATCAATGTAATATCCAAGGATATTCTCACTTTGTGTTACCTAGTAAGAGAAAAGAGATTATTATTCTACAAATGTTATTATGTTCTGTGCAGAAAAATCAAGAGGAATTAAATTGTAAAACCAAATTGTCACCTTTGATGAGGGGATAAAATCATACTGTTTTAATTAGGTTATTAGGAATCAATGAAGCAAAGCATTTCCTTAAAATTAAGAGCATACTTAAATTTAGGGGATTTAAGCATGGTATTAAGTGTTTTGCTTAATTGAGATCTTAGTTATGTGTATCCAATTAGTAATAACAGCAGTGAAGCAGCTGTAACATTCTCTACACTTCAGGGGAACGTACTCCTCATAATTAGGAACCTGAAAGTTAATGAGAGGTGTTTAATTGCAATTCATGCCTCTGGGAATCTTCGGTCTACTAGGCTTTGTTAGGCATCTGGTCTCTTTGAGGATAAATGCTAGTAATTACACTACAACTTTAGAACACGTTGAATATACACTGATACACATTTTTAGGTGGCTGTGGTTCACATGTTATTTTGCTGCACTAATCTTCATGAGAGATAGGAAAATGAGCGCATAGAAATGGAAATTACTGTGATCTAGATAGAAACTGAACTTCATACCTGAAGGCCTGTGAATTCTGCAAGGATTATTTCTGATATCAAGATTGTCTGTTATTTCTTGGTACAAAATTAATAGTGTGAAGATACTGCAAAGCTGATAAAATGGGTTATGTTAATGAAATTATTGGATGCTTTTAGAGTAACATAAACAGGATGACATTAATTTAAAAAGCAGAGACACCTGTGTCGAGAGGAATTTCTGATAAAGTTGGAGGTTCTTTAAATGGAAACACGTTTTTCCCAGGATAAAGAGAGAATTAGTGCCATTATTTGAAGCTCTGGTAAAGCTATTGGGAGAATAGTGTTATGGTTCTCTCAGCAGGCTTTGAAACTGGAAAATGTTTCTGTGGAGGAGAAATAATTCCCAGGATATGTGAAATTATGAGGTCTATTGCACAAGAAGAAACTAGTAGAATTTAGCTTTCTTAGTTTAGCAAACTGACACCAGAAAAAGCTAGCACTGCCCTATATTGCGCAGTCCTGCAGGAGGTCCCATGTTATATGCAGCCATGAAAGCAATACATGTTGCTTGGTCAGGTGTTTAGAGCTGAAGCCAGCATCCTGTGCCTGTTGATCCAAACTATGTAGAGGCTGCTAACTGAATATTAGCAAAAACAGAGGCGTGACGGCTAGCTGAAACATCTCTAAGATGTTTTATTCTTTTCAGACCAGCTTAAACAAGCATGGCAGCAGAGCTGAAGATTTTCTTTTTTCATCTACATTTAACATGTTAATTATTGAGTTCACTCCTTCCCTCTGCTCTTTTGTTATTTGTTGAAGCCATCTGGATTTGAACCCTATTTTTATAATAGACTAGTGTAAGTGTTATCCTGAATGAAGATCCTAGCCCTGATTCTATATTTAATATTGCTTTTTTTTTTTCTTTTTAAACTAAAGCATTTAGACGGAGAATAATTTATTCTCTTAACTTGACATTTAAATTGGCATGTACAGTCTATTGTTTGGTCACAAAATGAATAATTTAGTGTGCAGGTTTGCCTTTTTATCAGTAGATAAGGGAAAAAGGGCATCTGTTATGCTTATCAGAAGATGTCTATTTCCTCTGCTGCCTTTTCTTTCCATTGACAAAAGTGCATGGGGTAACTACAGAACTTTCCAATTCCGATACTCAAAAACTCTGCCAGAGTTGTCCTTTCTGTCAGGGATTTTCCCTATGTCAAACTTCCTGGAGTTTGTAGATACTCCTTCTCTCAGAATTTAGATAAAATTAATTAGTTTCCACGCAAATGTCTCTAGTACGCCTGGTTCATTGAAATTGCCTGCGTGCCCATTGACTGTATATTCAAGACTGTCAGTTGTTCATTTCTTACGCAGAGAATTTCAGCCAGTAAAGCTGTTGTAGTCAGTCAGCTGATAATAACTCCTACTGCAGAAAAAGGCATGGCTCTGATGTGTAGGTTTGAACTTTAAATATCATTATGGGAAACATGCGGTTTGAAGCTGCTCTTATAAGCCAGAGACTCTTTTTCCATCGCTATTATAATGTATTTGCACTTCTGAATTAGTAAATTAGTAGATTTACAAAACTTTTCTAAAAGGTTGTGGTCTCTTGAGAATATGGATACTCCTTATAAACATGTGAAACACAAGGTATGCCACTTGTATGCGTTAAAGACTTAGGCTATTTCTAGGAAAAGTGGCAAACTTGAGGCACACCTATTTTTAATGCAAGCTGGGAAGAATCTTTATTCTAGTCAATGATTTTGAGCACAGAGATAGCTGGTTTAATAATTTTTGAAGTTTATAAGTTGGTGTGTTTTTTCCCTTGATAATTTCTAGCACCTAAATCACCACCATAAAAATGCAGTGAATCCTGAAGTAAGACTACAGTATTCAATACCTTCTGCTTATGCAGTAGTATCATTATGATGAGAAAGTCTATTTTTTTCCTATAAAGTAATAAATTAATAGCATGGACATATAGAAGGTACCCAGACTCAAAGTGAATGTTACCTCCCACTTCAGAAGAACACTTCTTCTGCCTGGAGCAATTTCTGTAGTTGCATTATATGATATTCTTGGCTTGTTCATGAGTTCTGGTAAATGTGGAAAAAGATGGAAACATGCACTGATATAAATCAATATGATCATCATATTTTCAACAGTATCTGACAATATATAAAAGATTTTAAGAGGCTTTTACATTCATGCTTATTCCCAGTAGGACAAAACTATATTTCACTTACTGTGAGGGACCAAAATCTCTTTACTCCAAATGCAGACACAGTAGAGACCATCCTTGGCTATGCATCTAAGCTGAACAATGTATGAAGACATAGCATTTAAATTCAAAATGGTGGCATTGACAGCACTGCTTTTGACAGGCACCTAAAAACAAACGATGTTTAATTTATGTGGCAGCAATAAAACATAATATTGTACTAACTGATTTCTTAGTCAAGAACCAGCCACCTGACTGCAGACAAAAGTAGGAGTCCCTGTTCACCAATGAAGATTTACTACACATTTTAGCCAATGTCTTTCAATGTCTGTCTTTCAACGCAATACCCTCTGTTTCATGATCTGCTCAGTCACAATATATAAGCAACAGTTTAGGTCTAAATATTGCTTTTAAAATAAATTAGGCTTTATATATAATGAAAAATAATCTTACCTAATTTACCTAATAAACTTGCCTTGTTGGCATTCTGAAGAACAAGATGTTAAGGTCAAATTAAATATTTAAAAAAAAAACCTTTATTCTCAGATGTTACAGTATGTCTAAATAGATCCATGGCTGATGCAGTAAGGAGCAAGCATGGCTGAATAGAATGTGTGGCTGCCTATGCCTTAGCACCACAGAAGCAGTGTGCACCTGCAACTGATGGTGGCACTGGACCTTCAGTAACCGTACAGGGAATGGAGCTAGTCTTCAAACAAAGACATCACCTGTGTCTGAGGAAATTCCTGAACTGAAAACTACGGGAGAAAATATGACAGAAAACTGTTGCTTTATGCTTGAACTCTTTCACATTTTTTCCCAGATGTCCATTGGTGCCCACCATTGGAGCACAGTCTCCTGCATTACATGGACTTTTGGTCCACGTGTTATAACATTTTTGGTAAAAGTGCTATTGCAGATTGAAATACTTGGTTTAGCATTTGTCTGCTGTAAAGTTTTGTTTTCTGCATGATATGTGATTCCTAAAAAAGCCTATCAAAGAACCAAAACAAACAAACAAACAAAAAATTCGAACAAAAAAACCCAGCTCTTCTGTTTGTTTTTGTTTGTTTGCTTTTTTTTTCCAGTGCTTTTTCTTTTTTCTTTCTTTTTTTTTTTTTTTAAGTAAAATTAGTTAATTAACTTCTGTGTCAGTGTATTTACTGCTCCAACCAGACCTTTATTTCACAACATAACCCTCTTCAAGTGATAAACACCAGTGGTGGTTGAAACGGACCATCAACCAAGTCTGGGACTAAGTCTGGATTCAGCTGCACCTGAGCTTCCCTCAGGAAGGAGTTTAGAATACAAGGGGGGCTCTTCCTGAACCTCATGACTCTATGGGAAGGCCTCCCTCACAGTTTTGTCTAACCCTGTCCTCTATGCAGTAAATACTCAAGTGTACCTTGCCATCAAAACTTGTTAAATCACTATCACATTTACTATCAGGCTTTGTTAAATTGCAGTTTTATATTGATAAATATATTGCTACTCTCTTTTGTGGATGAAGTGACACACTTTACTTGTAACAAATTGATTTATTCGATAGATTGGCAAGTGGTACCACTAATTATTTATGGAGGTATGAAGTGAATCCAAGTCCCAGCTTCTCAGAAAAATGGGCTCATGACAACTGGTACAATTGGAAAGGCATTCCCAGAGTCACGATTCAAGGTCAGCCTGCTGAAGCCTCCCAGAAATTAGATAACAGTGAAAGGAAGGAGGCTATTTCAAATCCTCCAGCACCAGCCCTCAGTAAGGGACACAACCTCTTCCTTTCCCTTTGGGAGGAATTGCAGGGCCTGAATCAAAACACCCAGAGTGATGCCAGAAGGCAATTTGCTTTCCTGTCTGGAAAGTGGAGGCTTATCAGAATGTAAGTGGTGATGACCCACATATTTTAATTCCAGTTGGTCCTCAAGGACAATTGGTGGAATTTTTAATAGATAGTGGAGCACAAATTTCAATACTAACACAAGAAGACAGTATTGAAGAATATACTTCAATATACTGAGAATATATTGAGAAGCTGGCCATGCAATCCAGATCGTTAAGATCAGTGGTCTGAAGGGAGCAAGTGCTGTTTGTTAAACTGCCAAGGTGAATTTACGGCTCCTGGTCAAGAAGCGTATGGCTTCTACTCCCTGACTCAAAAATTACTAATGTACCACAATAACCGATTTCTGCTGTGGCATGGAATGGAATTTCTGGAGATCTGGAGAAATGACAAATGACTTCCAGAACCCATTCCCCACGTAAGTCACCTGTCTGGCCAGTTGGAAAACAAGCAGGAGGCAGTGTGTAGCAGTTGACTGTCAGCACCTGAATGTTAATACAGCCCTGCTAACAGCTGCTGTACCAAACACTCCAAACTTACAACTACTTTGCAAGAAGCTGAAGCTGCGCAACCATGGATGGTGGCATTTGATGTAAAAGATATGCTATTTATGGGTCTCCTAATGTATGATAGAGAAGTTTTCTCTTTGGAGGGAATAGCATATACTTTAAACAGCTTCCCACAGGGGTATTAACATTCACCCACAATTGCGCATGCCGCACTTGCAGAGAGCTTTTACAGACAGTCTCACTCCCCAAGGATGTGAAACTGTAACAAAATACAGATGACTGGAGGAACTTCCCCTGAGAAGGTGGGGAAAGCAGCAGCAGCAGCAGTATGGCAAACACTAAATGAAGCAGAAATTGACATTCCATGGGGAAAATGTCAGGGACCAAGTAAAGAAGTAAAATTTTTAGATACTTGGTGGATAGCAGGCAGTGAAGTAATTGCTCCAGATACCTTAAGAAAAACAAAAAAGATGACAACGCCCCAATCAAGGAAGGAGTTACAAGAAGTAATGGGAACTTTAGAATAGCGGAGGAAGCATGTACTTGGGTTGTCTATCACTTCCCATCCATTATACTCACTCTTGTGGGCATGTAAACTCTGGGAGTCAATATTAGAACATAGAGAGGAGGTCAAAACTCTTAACTGAAGAATTAAAAAGGTATCAGCCACCGGGACCCTATTATAACCCAATAGGGTTTCACTCAACAAGCTACTCACAGTAGCCTGTTCCAAACTAGTCCCAGTGGGCCAAAATAATCTTTATTTTTTAGCTTAACCACATTTAAAGAAACAAAACAATGATACTCTGAATGGGGAAAGGGTGACATGCTGTTCTATATTTTATTATGTAAGACTATTAATCCAAGCAATATAGGATCTATTAGAACAAGCCTGAGATCTTTGTGAGATTTGCCTACAGATTATCTGCATGCTGTCCCTCCTTGCTATTCATGTTGTGTGTGCTCTGCAGTTGCATCCTGTCAATGTCCTGCATATATGATATGTACTGCTGAGCTGATAATAAGGCACCTCATGTTCTCAAATGATTTTCATCTCTAAGCACATACCAGCGTCCACTGAGTGGATTCTGTGACTGCCTCTCTGTACCTCAGCTCATACGCTGTAGGAGTTGCAGGCAGGTCCCACTTTACTATCAGTTGGTTTGTGATCTGATGAGCATTTATGTTCAGTGGTGTCGAGCACTTCCCTAAAATGAGGAACATACAGCTGTTGTAAATACAAGAGAAGGAAGAAGGTTTTTGATAATTATGTCTGTCAGGTGTGGTTTCTAAAAAATAAAAGACTTGGCACAGAATACTGAACACTGAAATACTTTAAAAAGACTGAAAATAAATAATTACCAGATCTTTATGGTATCAACAAAACAGGCTGATCCTCCTGTCTTTCTTTTGTGAATGCTTCTACTTATTTCAGGAAAAATCCTTTTTCTAAACAGGTGCTAACCTAAGTGAGTCTGAAAGGCAAAACAAAAATGCCAAGAGCACCTACATTTGTGGATTGTACAAAAAATTTTCAGGACATCTTCCAATTTCAGCAACTGCTTTAGCTATGCAATTTTAAGTGCAAATACATTTTTGTCTGCCTCTCTAATAAATAAAAGGTGGCCAAAAGCCTCTGAGGAGGTCATGGTCATAGGGATAATTTGGTTTGTGCTGGTAGTTCTCCGTGGCAGTAAAGAGCACTGTTTTTTCTTGGACCATGATTTTTTGGGAAGTTTTGGGAAGCTCTCAAAGTTATCTCAGTGATCAGATACTGCAGGGAATCTTTAAATGAACATCTGAAGGACATAGTTAATAAGATTTACCTTTTTTTATATCTCCCCTGCAGCACCATGTAATGGGTAACTGGCCTTCAAAAAGAGTTGAACTTTGAAAAGGTTTCTCAAAATGTTAATGCCCTGTGACAAGGATTCCTGAAGTGCATGGTACTGAGCCAACCTACTCTTCATAAACTAAGATGCTCAGTAAACCATTAAAGAGAGCACAGGAAACTCGTTAAGTACTTTACACAAGTATCAGTATATATTTTCCTGGCTATGACTATTTCCTAGTCTAGCAAATTATTTAAAGTAAAACTCTTCTCCCATAAAAGCTGATAGACTTCTGCTATTGACTTCAGTAAAGATTTCTTCCAAGGAAGCCAAACTGCATCTTAGCTCTCTGGACTCCTAAAAATAGTTCTCTGGACCCATAAAAATAACAAGTATATATTGGGAGTTACAATTTTGGAAATAATATTTAAGAAAATGCTGCCAGTGCTTCAGTTTGGGTTTGCAGTGACACAATTCATGAAGCCGCTGTACCTGCTTTGCTTGGTGTAACTGAGATCTTCTTTCCTTTCACACAGGTGTCATGGGCATAATTGACTGCTATCCAAATCAATGCAGATCGCTTCATGTAGAGATTCTTTCGCTCTATTGTGATGGAAGATGATGACGTGCTTCGTTGAAAAAGTTTTGGTATTCTGTCCCTTTAGAGAAAGGAAGCAGAATGTAAAACACACATTTCATTGGATTAAATTTACTCATTCCTGCCCCAGAACATAATTTTACAGTAATTATTAGTTTTTCAGGTACATATACACAAAATTCAGTATCTTGAAACCTTGCAGGTATGGCCTGAGCAGCTTGAAACAGCAAATGTAATTCCAGTACCCTAGTAAATCAAGCAAATTTAAACATGCAAATCTTTGTTGCATGGTAGAAAACTGTTACATTCCTTAAACTTGGAAGGCACAGCATGATAGAAGGCAAAAATCTGTTTGGCCTTCTTTTGTACATATAGTGAGATGTAAAGAAGGTATAAAATTAGGTTAGAAATTATTTATAAAGTCTACCTGCCACCTACCATAGGGGCACCTGAATTCCCCTTAAACAGCAAAGTTTCCCAGTTAACTGAACCTAAATTACCACAAAGGTATAAAAAAACTTCTTGCAACTTATATGCCTGCCTTCTGACTTTGTTCCTTCAAAACATCAGTTTGACATATGTATTTAAACGATACCTCAGTCCTCAGCACTGTAAACTTCTCCTGGTATACCTAATGCACACAGCACAGGAAGTCCAGGAGGTTTAAGTCCTGTTCTGCCTAGGTTTCTTTCTCCATCTCTCTCTCATTTACTCTCTGCCACACAAAGTACACGTTTTCTTTAAGGTTAAAGTTGTGCCAGTTGAATGTTCTTAAAGAAATAGGCCAGCATATGAATCGGCTACCTACATATTTCAAGTACTAAATGTGCTGATCATGGTACAATATTTAATAACTGAACAAAACTACTCGAAGGTTTCCCTGTCTTCTGCTTCAGTCTAGCTGTGAATCAGTCATTAATATTTCAAAGTGTGATTCTGAATGCTTGATTGGAACTTCTTTGTGGGAGTATTTTTCTTTAATCCTTTTCTTCCTGACAACTAAAACTTAAGGAGCAAGGATAAGGAACAATTTCAATGTCAGACTGATGTTACTTGCAGAAAGGGGTGATGACCTCTTCTAGGCAAGCAAAAGCCCTTTCAACCTTTGTTTTTGTTTTCCTCTTAGCCCAGTAAGGGGCAAAAGGAAGTTTTTCGTTAAGACAACTGGGTTGAAGTGCTGGAGATTGAGGTTCAAGACCTAGCTCTGGGCTGGGAAAATCAACCTCTCTATAAGGCAATTGCCTTTCTGTTCTCCTACCCACCTCTTCTTTCACTCTTCTGCCTCCTCTGATCACAACATCAACCCTGCAGCCTAGGAGCAGTACAGTCTGAGTTTGGCTGAGGACTCTTACCAGCAACTAGCTTATAAATACTTAGGCTGATAATACAGAAGCAGAGCTGTTTCACAGGCGCTTCTCCCCTTCCGAGAAATCAGTACTCCTGAAAGCCTCAGGAGGCAAGACAGCAAAAGCAGCGGGCTTTGGTGCTTATTGCAGCTCAGAGCCTGCTGCTATCTCCAGTGGGAAAATATTGAAGGTCATGGAGGGGAGTAACCTCAGCCCTGAGGTAATTGCTTTGCTCCTCTGCAATATGCAGAAGATCACCCTGGTGAATTTCCCAGGGTAGTGACAATGCTTCTAACCACAGCTGTTATTTAAATGCAGAGTGATGGGTTATGTGGCAAAATAATCGGCAAGGAGTATCAGAATCTGCCAACGTCATGCGATGTGGTACTCTGTGTACCCACTGATATGGTCTCACTGTAAAGATCACCTCTTCTGATCTTAATTCTCTATTTCTAAACATACCTTAATCTCATGAGAGATCCCAAATAGGTAGAAAAAAAAAGAGAGGAAAATCCACTTTGTCATGCAGGTACTAAGACAAAAATCTGCTTACTTTTATTTTTTTTTTCTTAACAAACCAATGGGCAGGTATTGATTTAATCTGCCTATCGGTTTTACTTGGCTTTTTTGTTGTATCTTTCTCAAGAAAGGCACAGCCGAAGAAATCCATAAAGTAATCAGTTTAAGATTAAGCCTACAAGTTCATTCCACCCATTAAACCAGTACTTGATAACTCAGAATTGCAAGAAAATACTTTAAAATCTATTATTCTTATGCACCACATCTGACATCTCCTTGGATACATGGTAGAACACAATATATGGAGTACAATAAAAACCAGCTTAGTTTGTTTTTTTGTGTGGTTTGCATGTATTAGTGTTGAATATTCAATGCAAGCCAATAGATGCAAACAAAAGAAATTGATTAAAGTACTCTTTGGCAACAGTGTTTCAAACAATGTGTGGGAGTAATGGAAAGATGTATAAATGCCTCTTTGTACTGAGTTTGTGCGCCAAGGTTTTGGTAGTGGGGGGACTACGGGGTGGCTTCTGTGAGAAGCTGCTAGAAGTTTCCTCAGTATCCAACCCAGACAAGGCCAGCTAGCTCCAGGGTGCGCCCACTGCTGGCCAAGTCTAATCCCATCGGTAGCGGCGGTAGCCAGGGCAGAAATTCCCCTGCAGCCCATGGTACAGACCATGATGAGGCATCTGTGCCCCTGCAGTCCATGGAGGACTTTGCACTGGAGCAGAGATGTGACCCCATGAGAAGCCTGCACTGGAGCAGGCTCCTGGCAGGACTTGTGGCCCCATGGAGAGAGGAGCCTGCACTGGAGCAGGTTTGCTGCAGGAATTGTGATCCCATTGGGGACCCACACTGCAGCAGTCTGTTCCTGAATGGCAGCGCTCATGGAAGGGGCCCCCACTGGAGCAGCTTGTTCCTGAAGTACTGCACCCCTGGAAGCCACCCTCACTGGAGCAGTCTGATCCTGAAGGACTGCGTCCCATGGCTGGGACACTGGAGCAATTTGTTCCTGAAGGCCTGCACCAATAGAAGGGATCCACACTGGAGCAGCCTGTTCTTGAAGGGCTGCACCCCATGGAAGGGACACACACTGGAGCAATTAATGAAGAACAGCAGCCTGTGTGAAGGACTCACACTGAGGAAGCTCATGGAGGATTGTCTCTTGTGGGAGGGATCTCATACTGGAGCAGAGGATGAGTGTGAGGGGGAGGAAGCAGCAGAGACAACATCCGATAAACTTACCACAGCCAACATTCCCATCCCCCTGTGCTGCTGGGTAGGGGAGAAGACAGAGAAATAGAGTGAAATTGAACCTGAGAAGAAAGGAGGGGTGGAGAGAAAGTGTTTTAAAGTTTGGTTTTATTTCTTATTATCCTACTCTGATTTGATTGGTAATAAATTAGACCACTTTCTCCAAGTCAAGGCTATTTTGACCAGGAAAATCTTGATCCATGAGCTTTTTGTTATATTTTCTTTCTCTTGTCCAGCTAAGGAGGGGGAGTGATAGATCAGCTTTGGTAGGCATCTGGTGTCTAGCCAGGGTCAACCCACCATACTCTTACCAAATCAGTATGTACTGTTGAAATGTGAAGACCGATTTTGACCAGTATTGTGAAACAACCTACAATGTGACAAAATATGTTGGAGCAAAGCTCTAGCAGGCAGGAATCATTCTGAACAGCAACGTTAACAGCTTTTCATTTTCTGAAACGACTTTTTAGTCTTACCATTTTAGGAAGATGGTATAATTAATTGTATTTGGAGCACTGGGTACTGGCAGCCAGGTACAGGTTAGATCCTCACTTAATTCTTTGTAGCATACCAATTCATTGTCCCAATCTGCAAGATGAAAATATGAAGGCTAGAAAAGTCCCTTCACAGGTAACTGCTTACCATTAATCAGTGCAAGGTGACTTAAAGCAAACCCAAATACAAAACAGGCTATACCCTTCTATACAGCAAAATAAGAACTAGCTGTGTGAGTCCTTATACCATGTTTACTGTCAGGCAAGTAGTCAACTAATGTTTAGGACAAGGCACAGAGACATTTAGGAAGATTAAACCTTATCAGTTCTAATGTTTACAAGTAAAACCTAGTTTTCATGCATGAAGGTAGAAGGAGATAATTCTTCATGATGCCATTACCAGCTGTTATGTGCCCAACAACATAGTGCTGAAATGCTTGTTACGGTGTTTCCTACAGCTTTGGTATGGTTACACATTTGAACTGTGCTTCTCCAATGACAGTGATGTCTTGCTTGCTGCTTGCCTCTGCACTTATTTAAAGCTTAATTTTTTATTTTTCTTTTTTTTCAATTCTGAATAATGTATCTGTTATACTGCTGAAAACACCATCACATTGTTTGGCATAAAAATGCAGAAATAAATTGCATATATTAAAGGAATCATCAGAGCTTTTGGCATTCTGCTTCGAGGAAGGCTATTGAAAGTAATCTTGAACCAAATGACAAAATTACTGTGAAAATCTGCCATAAGAGACCTTAGATTTTTATCTCCCAACTTTGCTCTGGTTTCACACTGTTCTCATCTGACACACAGTGCCTGTTGTGACACTATGTTTCTGGAAGTACTCAAATGCTTGCTGAAATCTGTACAAAGCTTTGGCTTCCAGTGGGTTACTCTGGGTCTGGGGAGCAAGCCCCTTCCCTGGAGGAGTTGCTGTGACCTGGGAACCCTGGAGAACAGAACTGGGAGCATCTGCCTTGCACTGAAGGTATGGTTCACCTGCAAGAACATGAACCAGGACTGGCTCTGCTTGAGCAGCTTATTGAATGTTAAACACAAATTTATAGACATTTTTGAAAGTATAGGCCAGAACTGCCCCCATTTCTCTTGTGAAACATCTTAGAAATTAATTCCATGCAGTTGAGGTGGGGGAAAAAAGGAGTGAAGGACTGCATTTTAGTAACGCCAAGGGACAATGTGATGTTTCTGAAATTTTCAGCTTTGAAATTTCTTGCAAAGCATTATACACTGCAGCGTAGGGCTAATTGTCAACAGTAGAACCAACTGGCTTGGTTCCAAAATTACCCCAATCCTTCAGTCATCTCTATCTGGAGTTCCGAATAACGCACTATTGCTGGAGAAAAATGATATGTCACTTATACTACCAGCTTCATAAAGATCACATTATAAAGCAGTAGGAGCATAAGTTTATATAAAAAATGATTCATGCTTAATTTTTTGAAAGAAAAATATGGGAGTTTTATGCAACTGAACATACACATTTTTCAGCTGAAGGAAAATGAAACACTGATGATATTCTTAAAGGAACTAATTTTTGGTCTTTAGTGGTTAAGCTTATTTCTGTTTCAAAAATCTTTTATCAGTAACAGTAGTGATAAAATGTGACTGTTCTGCTTTTGCTCTATGTCCTGCTGTCTGGACTGTTCAGAAAAATCAGCTATGATGTCTTAAAGTACCACCCACACCTTTACAAAAGGACCCTGGTTTTTTTTTTCTCTTCAGAAAAGTAGGTCAGGATCTCAACAGGTACAGGATATTTAAGGTGATAAAAATGGATTTTTCTTGATGAGTAGACTCACATGTCCTTTCTTTCTCTTAGGCTTAATGAGTTGCCAATAGGCTTATCAATTTTGAATAAGAAATGTTTTGTTACTGGGTAAGTAACTATGCATATCTCTGGAGTTGGTGTCACAGCATAGTTATGGCTATGACATAAAAGGTCAGTCCTCTTTTCTGCAGTCAGAGTATCCCCGGTATTCTTTTCATCATTCAGATGGCAGCTGTATATTAAAAAGTTGATTTGGACAAAAAAAGAATGTCAGATGAGTACAGCTCAGACTTTAGTAGCCTCACCCTATGGCACTTCCCCTCTCCTACTAAAAAATATGTGCTTTTCTAATGAAGTTATGCTGCATCAGTTTGGATGTGTGCAACTTCCTTTCAGGAAGGTGGAGACCAGTTTTTCCTTGTTTCTACAGCAATGTGCATAATTATTGAACTCTTTGCTTTCCTACTCTGACTATCAGCCACATCTTGGCTGTCTCACCCATAGACATAGTGCTATAAAAACTCGGGAAAGTGGCAGCTGCTTTCAAATTCTTCTCCTTTTTTACCCTGGATTAAGCCTTTCATTTACTTTGTGTTTCTTTTTTTGTTCTTGTTCTTTAAAATAAACACCTGAAAACAAAAGCTTTTTTGGAACTGCTGTAATACTTTATGTCAATATATTTGTGATGCTGCTTCCAAAATTACTTGAAATAACAGTTTTGGAGAGAATAACAAGGAGGAAATATTTTGACCCTTCCACTAAATTTCTACTAACTTCTTCCTCAAATAATTTCTATTAACCAAGGTGGTGACCACAGTGTTGCAGACCTCTGCTTACAGAAGAAGAAGGGGGATTGTATTTTATCTCATGCTCCCAATCTGCAAAAAAGCTCTGGCTTTCTCTATAAGGTGATGGCATTAGAACACACAAAGATAAAAATAACAGATTCTATGTGTGGAAATAGTGTGTAAGCTCAACTAACACCCTGATGCACTGCCCTACTGACAATATACTAAGTTCTATGTTACTTTCTCCAGATGAACATACTGAATTCTCCACACTTTATGTTTTCACTTGTTCTGTTTGTGGGTATTAGTCCACATGCATATTCAATTCTGTCCTAGTGCTTTTTTTGTTTTATTGTACTGCTTCCGCTTAAAGAACATGTGTATTATTAGTACTTCCCAGACTAAGAACAGTACTAATCCTGTACCATGACTGTGCTCCAAGAGCTATGCGAAGAAAGAAGAAAATTGTTCTCTGTTCTAAAGACATCTCAATCAGTTTCTTCTTCTTTAGAAGATAATAATAAACTCCACTGAAATGCACTGGACTGGCCCTTTTGCCAGTAGCAGTAATGTATCAGATAAATGTAAAGCATCAACAATTGTCACACATAAACATTACACATTGCACTGTCTTTTGAAATTGGTGTTGCTTTTGAGACAAACCGTCTCAAGACAGTGTGAGGTGGTCCCAGCTCCCATGTCAGCAGGCAGGGTCCCTGGTGGCTGCACGCAAGGGTGCTGGTGTCATCCCTTTGCCCCTTGATCCGTCCATCCTGCAGGGTCCCCCTTCAACAGTGATGTTCATCTATGCAATTAAGTAAGATATTATTTGAGAAGTATTTACCCACCTGGGAGCTGCTGACAGAATGGGAAACCCCGGGTTATGCAGTTGCAGGAATCTGGGGAATAAAAAGCAATTTTTTAAGAAGATAACGGCAATAGAGAGAGAAAAAAAAAAAAAATAAAACGTTACTGACTGTTGTTTCTCCCACCTACAGAAATTAATTCAGCCATGATTTTGGCCATACAGCCTTGTCTTTGAGTGGCATTAAGAATTTTTACCATTGATAAATATTAGTAAGTTATGCAGCACATGAAAGCTTACCTGTTGCAAATAAAAAGATAGCAGCGAGCAGAGAGTTGTTCATCTTCTCTGTAAAGAAGCATAATGATTACAATCAACATTACAGTCTTCAGTCTGTTTTTCACACTTCCTCTTCAAACTTCCTATTTATTCATCTACCTATACTGTTACTGGCTGAAGAAAAGCAATGGGTTTATTAATGACAGTGTGAGAGACACTTGATCGCTAAGTTATTAATTATATTTATGAAATCCCAACAACCCCTTGGAGAAACAGAAACTTTCCCCCTTGGTGTTTGTAGGAAGTCACAGTGAGATTCTTAACAGTGTCTGAGGTATCAGTGGTGCAAACTGAATTACTTATATAAGTATTATACCTGAATAATATGAATTAATATGAAATAATACGAATTAAGCTTATACAGGTACTTCAAAATCCTTTGAAAATCCTAGCCTAAACAGCAATGCTGTAATCAGTTGGTATCAGCAAAAAGTAAGTCAACGTGTTTGATGTACTTTTACTATGAATGGTTGGATACTGTAGAAATGCTAGCATAAAAAGATCCTGCCAGTCTTCACTTTTTGGCTTTTTTCCCATTCAGTGTAATTTCAACACTGCGAAGATGCTGGATCTACATTGCTGGTACCAACACTGGGAGCCCTAATGTAGACAAAAATCACCATAGCTGTAAATCTGGTGTGGCTATGAACTTCACATCCATGAAATCTGGTCAGAGACCATTTAAAATGACTCTGGACACAGAAGCCATCAGAGCCACAACAGCTGCTGCTGCTGAAACAGTAAAGGGAAATTTTCAGAAAATTTCACTACTGTGGGAAATTTCCCTCTGGGTTTAGATAGCTGCAATGAGAGACTGGATTCAGACCCACCTGGTGATAAGCAAATTATTAACTTACCATCTTTGCAACAGTGGTATATGTCAGGTTGACTATTGAATATATGTACGTGTAAGAATCTGTTTAAAAATGAATCACTTAAAGAGAGTTATGGGCATACTTCTGAGCCTGGTCTACAGTAGGAGTGGGTGACTAATACATTAACTATATCTTATCAGATTTTCTGAAGAACACAGTTATGAAATGCAAGTGAGCAAGGAACTTTACTGAGTGTTACAGGGGGGTTCCTAGTGATGAAATCATCTGGGCATGGCTGTAAGCTCTGAAATGCTGAAGGGTGGAGGATATAGTGCATGATGGAGATCCAAAACCCCTCATAACCTCGTCAGGTGAGCCCTAAAATAGAAGATTAGGAAAATGCAGCTTTGCTTGATAAGTGCTATAGCAGGATGTTGTAGAAACCACAGCTGTATGTGGGCTCAGGGAGGGCACAGAACATCTTTGGATGTTAAGTCCAGCTGTTGCTACTGACCTATGCCTCTGGAAGTATCTAAATTACTGATTGCCTGAAGCTAAGAAAGAACCATTGCAAAGAGACGGTGCCATTATCTGTGCAAGATGAGTTTCCCCAACTGATTGCTTTTAGAGACAGGATTCTGGGCCTTGTTGACCTTTAATTTGATCCTAATTGAGCTTTTGTCTTGTTTTTTTGATAATCAAGGTATTTTGGAAAACTTTTCATTCTCTTGTGAGACCTCACTTGCAGTATTGTGTACAGTTCTGGTGTCCTTAACATAGGAGGACATAGAGCTGTTGAAGCAAGTCCAGAGGAGGACCATGAGGATGATCAGGGGACTGGAGCACCTCCTGTATGAAGATAGGCTGAGAAAGTTGGGGCTTTTCAGCCTGGAGAAGAGAAGGCTGCGTGGAGACCTCATAGCAGCTTTCCAGTATCTGAAGAGGGCCTATAAGGATGCTGGGGAGGGACTCTTCATTAAGGACAGTAGTGGCAGGACAAGGGGTAATGGGTTCAAACTTAAACAGGGGAAGTTTAGGTTGGATATAAGGAAGAAGCTCTTTAGTGTGAGGGTGGTGATGCACTCGAATGGGTTGCCCAGGGAAGTTGTGAATGCTCCATCCCTGGCGGTGTTCAAGGCCGGGTTGGACAGAGCCTTGGGTGACATAGTTTAGTGTGAGGTGGCTCCACCCCTGGCAGTGTTCAAGGCCAGGCTGGACAGAGCCTTGGGTGGCATGGTTTAGTGTGAGGTGGCTCCATCCCTGGCAGTGTTCAAGGCCAGGCTGGACAGAGCCTTGGGTGGCATGGTTTAGTGTGAGGTGTCCCTGTCCACGGCAGGGGGGTTGGAACTTGATGATCTTAAGGTCCTTTCCAGCCCAAACCATTCTATGAGTCTGTGATTCTATATAACTGAGTGACCCAAAAAACAGCCTTGCTAATGCTTCCCACAAAGAACAGCCAAGAGGATAGTGTTTGTTTATAAGCAGTAAGGAAAAACTGACAAGAAAAAAAAAAAGAAAAAAAAAAGGAAGTTATATGCGAGTGAGATTTTGACTGGGGGGGTTGAAGAGTTAGAGACTCAGAGTAGCATAGAATTCAAGAGATGGAGAAAACTACAACAACTCTATGTATTGGTTTGATGTGATGAGGATAATCACATTTAAAATAACCTATCCCAAACAAAAAACATCTAAATATCTCAGCAGTAGAGCAGAAACTGGATTCAGCCTGCACAGTATTAGGAGAGAGCATACTGGAGAGAAATAAACCTAATAAGGCAAGTCCATATCATCTTTGCTGGAGCTCTAGGTCTCTATATGAACATTACTGTCATTTAAATTAGAAAGTCAATTGTAACAAATACAGAAAATACACTGCAAATCAGAACAGCAGAGGAGATGATAGAATCTTGAAATCTGGAATCTGTCATAGGATTAAGAAACTTTTTTTAATCATAGCTCAGCTATCAAGTTGCTGTAGTAACCTTTTAATGCATAACAAAAATGGGAATATTATTTTTGAGGTAACTTTTGAATAAAACCACTTTTTCAAAAGTTTAATACTTCAGGTCTTTCATCTCTATGGACTTGTATCAGAGTTGTAAATGGTGTAAATTTCCTGTTATTCAGATGAGGATAAACTATGCCATCTTCTGTGGTATGCTCAAAAGTGCAAAACAACTGGAGGATACCACCAGCTTCACTTCATTTTTGATATAAATGGTTTCCCAATCCTAGGTTTATGCATCACTCCAGAATGTAGTTTTCTCCAAATGCTTTTCCTTGTCACTAACTTATTTAAATTCTGCAGTAAAAGACATGGCAGGCTCTTGGTCTCTCCAGAATGCAATCTTGAAATAAATGAACTTTTCTATTTAGACTGGATTATACCATGTAAATTAATAGAAAACCCACAGTGTCCTTCTCTGTTTCCTGCTCCAAATTTATCTGTTAACTGTTACACTTCAAAGAAAAATAACCTCAGAAGACAGGTGGACACAGGGATTAACATGCTGTCATCTCCCTTGTCCTGTTCCATCCCTGTGGAGCTCCACCCCTTGTAGCCTTGCACATCACAGGAGGACTGGTCAGGCTGTGAGCTTGTGAGTACACTTATTGCTGGTGACCTTTGAGCCCATGAATGTTAATGAACCAGAATGAGTCTGAGATCTTGTTTGCTCAGAGTCCTAAATGTATCCCAAGAAAATTTGGATTATGTGCAACCAACACTTGTTAAAGTGCAGTCAGAATTCAGTGGGCAGCAGAATCAGCATGTAAACTGCAGAGGTATCACATCAGGAAAGGAATAGTGCGTTTCTGTGTGAAGTCTTACCTTGTCTGAAGTGCAAATTAGTGAGGTTTTCATTTTCCCTTGGTTGTATTTTTGCTAGCTCTCTCTTCCTCTGGTGAAAAGTTCAGTTCCAGTTGACTACAGTTGGTCTGTTTCAGGCATACTGTAACAAATTCAATATTGTAGCAAATTCAAATTAAATTTTGGCCTGTTAGTAGCACATTCTGAAGTCCTGCATCTTTCCTCTGTGGATTTAAAGTTGAGCCACAGTACTTTTCACAAGTCATTTCTGCTATGACAGCTTCCGATAAACAGACCTCCGGCTTTGTAAAAGATCTAACAGATACTTGCAGAGTGTTTTTTTGCCAGAGAAGTACTTGAGTATCTGAATTCAAAGAGGAATTTTCATATGGCCTTTTGGGAAAATAAAAAAATCCCACTCAGCCCTCAGCCACACCCCCTGGCAGAAATTTGCTGTGATAGGGAGAGTCTCCTTTACACACTCTTTCTTCCTTTCTGAGCTCAAGCTACATCGTGAAGCAGCTTATCACTCAAACAGTTCTGTACTATCTTAATGAAAATCACAATCTTCATCCTAACAGATAGGCTGAGCAGAGACTATCAAAAAGTTGATGTAAGACATCTGACCTGGAGGTTTCAAAAATCTGAGTAGAAATGAAGCATAAATGTCACTGAATAAACTAGACAGCCAAAGCAGAATGCAGAAAACCCAGATATTTATATATTTGGGTAAAGATTCTTTGGAAAAAAAAAAAATAGAGGAAACTAAATTGATTGAATTAAGACCAAATAGCCTTAATCAAACCACTACATTCTGCTTATACTAGAATCAGTCTGGGGTCTCACCACTGACAGTGATGTGATGCTTGATCTCCCAAAGTGCAGATGAAGACTTTTGCTAGTACATCAGCTAGAATGTTTGTAAGAGTTGAGGCAGCATGATTAGACGAGACAGGCAATTTCTCTTTACTGCAGCACCACGGTTAGTACTACAGGCTTTTTTGTGGGATGATGGGAAAAGATTCTCCCTGGGGTAGCTCAGCCCAGTGGTTTGGAAACAGTTCAACAGACACGCTTTGGCTGATCTGTGTGTGGGAACAGTCTGGAGTGTTGTGATTTGAATTGGAAACAAGATCCTTACCTCTGCTAGGTAACCTTTGAGCACATCTTACTTAACAGTTTTACTAAGTTGGAGTCTCTGACCGCTTTGAAAATGCAATGTAAAAGTCTGCTTAGATTTGTGATCATGATGTCTTCCTCTGCAGGCAAGAGAAGAATCAAGGATGATCCTTAATTTTCTCCATTACATTTAAGACTTTATTAAAGGGAACTTTGTGCTTTTGGTACGCCAGCAGATGAGCAAGAAAATTAGCCTTCTTACTTGCCATCCTGTTTGGCTTGTCTGTGCTCTTCCTATGCACAGATGTGGGAGTAAGTTTTACCTTTCTGAAGTCTACAGGAAAGATTGTAATTTTTTTTTTTTCAATGCCAGCTTATTTTATCCTTGAGGGAAGTGGGAGGAGATACAAATATCTGAGTCACCACCACCACCCTTTTCTTTTTCCCTGCTGTTCTTTGGGGGTTTTTTGCCTTGGGATTGCTCTTGGATGAAGAAATGCTTTTAGTGAAACACAGCTATTGTAGAAAACGTGTTTAGAGAAAGCCCAAGAAAGCAATATGAAGATGCTCATTTAGTACATGGCAGAAGGTGAACTTTTTAAACATATTGTTCTGCGTTCATGATATATTGTCCTGCCCTTCCACTTCAGTAACGGTGCATGCATTTGTGCTGTTCATGTAGCTCTTTCACGGAAGCTTTTCTCCATGGTATTTATTCTTTCAGAATTTCACCCAGTGTAACTGGGTTGCCAAGTGATTGCCTTTTCTTAATCCAAATCTTTTCAAGCATCTTTCTTGTCTTAAAACACAGTGATTTAAAAATAGCAATTATGTCTAACTAACTGAGTCATCAGGGTTTGTATACATGCTCATTTGTGGCTTTATTACTCTTGGCCATTTTCTTTTTCCTTCCTCGATAAATAACCTGGGGGAAGTATTTTTTGAGAGATCCTTTATTAGCTTTCTCAGAAGTTACTTTAGTAATCTTAAAATAACTCCCAAATAGCTCTTTTCCATTCCTGTGTAGAATAGAAAGACAGGGAGGGACAAGATTTGCCAAACAGGAGTAACAGATTTTCATTATACTGTGTATCAATGACTGGAACAATTGCTCATTGGGAGAGATCAGTAAAACTTACTTTGACTGTGTGAGGGCTTTGCAAACGGGATTACCCACCATGCTTTAAAATGTTCTAGCATGGCCTGTTTTGAATCTCCCTGCTTTATATAAATAATTCACAAAAATCCCCTGAGCAAGAATTAGTATCTAGTGAGTCATGTCCTATTTAAGTATTTTAACTGTTGACCTACAGCATCGCGTAACAGCAGGAGTGGTCAGAAAGTGCTCTTACCCAAAATACCTAGCTATCCTAGTAGTTAGGGTATTCTCCCAACAGCTAAGAAACCCATGTTTCTTGTATGCCAGGGTAAGAAAACAGATATTAACCAAATATTTATGCAACTTCTGTTTTTTATTTGACTGCCAATAGGTTAGTCACGCAGTCCTGATTATAGGGGGAAAAGCCAGTCTGTCCACAAATTCTGAGAACTTGTGGATTTCCTAGCTTTTTTGCAACACAGTGTGAAAGTTCATACTCACTGTCAGCCTCCAGCTTAGGCTTTCTTCTAGGAACAGAGAAGTGCCAGCAGTGTCATGGCTGCCTGAAGTTTCTGCTTTGCTATCAGGGGCAACAGCTTCTTGCTATTTCTGTTGTGAACTGAACAAGTTTCATCGTAAAAGAGTTGTGGGGGTTTTGTCCCCATCCCTCATACTGGAAGCTGTTCCTGAATTTAGCAATTACTGGTGAGGCTTCCTTCCAGCTCCCAGCTTTATTTTTATTCCTGGCTAGATTGTATTTCTAAGGTTTTGTGCCTACTTTAAATATTTTCTTTCATCTACCATAGTGATTATCTGCCTGTGTTTTGCTAGTTTAAATAAGCCATTCTTTTTTCTTTTGGTCTCTTATTACATGATAATATCCCATTTTCCCACTCATCTCATTAGTCTTCCTGTGCACAGTCTGATTCTCTGAGATTTTGCTGCTAATGAAACTGCACCAAAGAAAAACACTTGCTTAGGTGGTTGCTGTTGGCAAGTTGCTTTTGGCTGTTGCTATTGGCAAGTGCTGTTGGCCCTATTTCATCTCCCTTTGGCTAGGGGTGCTGTCAGAGCGAAGCCTTTTCCTGCTGACCACAAAGGCACATGCTTTTATTTCTGAGTTGAAGTGTGGTTCAGTGGCCAGCCAAGGAGTGTGACAGCCTGGGCCCTATCTGGTAGATTTTTAATTCTGAAAGTTTTTTAATTCTAAAAATTTTATGTCCAAGGGACTGATTTGGATGCCGGGGAGTGGAATGGTGCCAAGATGTTGTAATCTGGGCTTGTCTGCAAGTGCATGGCAAGGGTCTGGTGGGGGAGAGAGGGTTTGCGTGCGCATGGCGCATTTTGCAGAGTGAGCACCTTCCACTTGCAAGCCAAGAGCTTGAAGCAGCATGATCCACTGTAACAGAGCACTGCAGGCATAGCCCTGCTGTTTAACCAATGATTATTATATGCCCTGGGATTAAAAAATTAAGAAACAGAATGTTAGAGGTCATAAGGGATATCTTTGCTAAAACCCAAACATTTCAAGAAAAGCTACTGATGAATCTCTATCATACAGTAGTGCTAAACTGCCTGCTGCAAATTTTTCTCTCCTGCTTTGAAGAATGCAAAACATTCTTAGCTCTCTCCAGTTAAAAAAAGTTTACTTTAAAAATGTTCATAGGATTTTCTCCTGTTTTCTGAGGCAAAAAAGGTGAATTTAAATGTGTTAAATGGTGATGAGTTTACTTAACAAATTCTCAGCAAGAACCTTAAAGAAATATGATAGCGGACATCACATGAAAGTGGCTGCATGAGGCAGTGAGAGTGCATAATTACCATGATTCAAACTCCTTTTTTTTCTAAAGGGGGAGGAAGGGCGTGGACAGAGCATGTCAGGAAAATAAGAATCTATTGAGTTAAATGACATGCCAAAAAATAAAATTCAGCTGAAGAGGGTATAAGAAACCCTGAAATTGGGGAAGTTTGTATCTAATTTTTGTGGCTTTTTCTTATTTACGTAACTAATTAACAGTAATGGCTTAGTTTCCTCTTCAGGCACTGGTTCTTAGCAACAAATCTGTATCTGTCTGATCAATATGTAGCCTCCTGTGCTCATCTGAAAAGTATATGAGAAAGATGTGAAGGTTAGGCCTTCCATGCTGCAGAAGGGGCTGCTGCAAGATGAGGTGGGACTGCATTCAAGAGAAAATGCTTAACTGTAGTTTTCAACTCCCAGACCTGAACTATTGGCAAAATAAGAGCTAGAGTGGGAGGAGAGCTGCATACCTGTTGGTCTCTTGCTTGATTTTTCCATTCTTTCTGAATGCTTAGAGGTAGATGGATATGAAACATGAAGTCTAAGTACACAGAAAAGAGATAATTTTTCCCTGTAAAACAATGCAACTGTTAAAGGATCCAATTCTCTGTCGTGCATTGCTGGGACAATAACACTTTGCAGTGGTTCAGGACAGGGGACAGTCATGCTCAAGATATATTTGTTTGAGGGGTTTGCTTTGGCTGTGTGGGTGTAAGAGGATGTGCATGCAATCTGATATCTTCTGTTTTTCAGAAAAGTGGGGCCTGCACAAACTGGGGAAACGTGCCTGATAGCTGAGAAAAGCAGTCACTGACCAAGAGTTATCATCAGGTCATGAAAACACCCTTCTAGTGTCCTGCCCCACCTACCATGAGCTTACACTGCCATGGGAAGGAGACACATCAACTGAATTGCAAAAAGCTAGAGACGGTTTATAAAGCTGCCTTGCTTTGCTTCTAACAAAGAGATGCTGTGGCCTGCCCTACCTCAACTTGCTGTGAGCACCCCTTCAGTAAGCGAAGCTGGAGAACTAATGCCATGCTTAGGCATAAATTCAGCTTTCTAAAAGTGAAAAAAAGTGAAAAGAACTCTCTTACACGAGGGAACAACATTGCAACAAACAGAGAACAATTTTATTTTATTTATCCCTTCTGCCTCGGGCTCTTAAATGAGCCAGTTCCAGCCCTGTTGAAGGCATTTGCAGTCAGCCTGTCTGTAAATTTGTCAGGCTCCAACTTAAAATTGTTTCTTTCTGATTCCCATTATTCCTGATGGAAAGCTGTTCCAGAACTGCGCATCTCAGAGAGCTATGTGGGAGAAGGCATCTGAGTGTCTTAAGTTTTTTAACCTTTTGGAATAATTTGGAGGAGAATCATAAAGGAATACTACAAATCACTTTTTGTTTTTACTTTTTAGTATTCATTAGAGGGGAATACAGTCTTGCAAGACACTGCTATGATTAATCCCTTGTCTTTGGAGTCATTGTGGCAATCGCCCTCTATTTCCATGTTTAAGGACAGCTCGAAGGGTAACAATATTCTTTCCTAACATAACAGATTCTCTATATGACAATAAGAACTTGAAACATCCTTTGGTACAATAATTCCCTTGCACAGTTTGATAAAGAAGGTCTGGGTTTCTTTCATTTTATTACATTACAATTGGCATCATAAATGCATAGCACAAGAAGCATTCACAGTTCAATAGCTTTTACTGGGTGTAATGGTCTTTAAAGATCTCTCTTAGTAGGCATGGATAGGTAGAGAAATACAAAATCATACCAGTTCTTGATGCTCTCTATCACTGTTTTCCTCTGTCTCTCACACTCTGCATTTATAGATATTTATAGAATTTTTCACTGACTAGGAAATCATTAGTGTTAAAACTAAATATGACTCAAGCAATGCCCATGGTTCTGTGTAAGCTGTAGTGAATGGGACATAGCATTGTCAGCTGGGTCTAAAAAGTCATGCTCCAGACACCACACACAGGCTAGTTGCAGAGCTGGGCTGCTGCTGACAGACCAAAGGTAGAATTATAGTGTGGTTGTCAGCCTTCTGCAGTGATTCCCCTTAGGCAGAAAGTAGATCTTGTCCCTTTATCTGCCCCTTCACTGATTTTTTTCCATACAAAACCTGGCTATGAGTTTTGTGCAGACTGCTTAAACTTGGCTGTGACTCACAAAGACATGAATCCAGTAATGCCTTTTTTCTTAACTGAGTTTCTTAAATATGAAGAGCAAGAAAAAAAAAATATAACACACACACCACAGATCTGAAACTTTGATAAGCTTCTAAGTAGTGTTGTGTAGGCTTTGTACATCTTCATATATCAGGTTCTCACTCATGGTACTGGATAAGCTTAGCACAAGAAAAGAAGCATTTAATAAAGGGAAAAAATCAATAAAGATCACAGTTCTTTCTTTACATTACTTTCTTACAACTTATTTAAAGGAGAGGATTTTTTTACTTAAAAGTAATATGAAAACTGAAAACTATAGTGCAGGCCCAAAAAATTTAATGTGCATCCTGTACAAGTTAATCTGTTCACCTCAAGGAAGTTTATCTTCAAAGATCAGAAGACAAAAATCAGACCCAGATATATGTTCTCTCACGTCACCTTCCATGCTTTAAAGGGCAAAACTTAAAGCTGAAGGAGATTCCAATGCTCCTGTTGATATATCTTCTTAGGGGCTTTAGGGAATTTCATGGAGCTAACTTCGTCTTTGTGATACAGGGTGCAAGACTTGAAATTCACTGTAGCTTCCAGTGTGGAAATCACACCAAGAACGTTTTCCTATTTGTTATTAACCCACAACAAAAAGACAAAGTCTGTGGAGCCATTTCTGAGATACTGACAAACCCCAGAAATCTGTTGTTCGGGAACACATTTTCAGAGGATACAGTGAAATTTTGCTGCTAATAAAAAAAGGCACTTGACTCCCATTGCATGTAACAGGCCATAACTCACAGCAGCAATTACAGCAACCATCAGTGTATTGAATTGTCATAATTTAAACATGTTGTGCTGATCTGAATTGTTTTTTCCGCAAATGTCTTGTTTGTGTAACCCTTATGTTCACATCATGTTGTCATCTGAACAGCCTGTGTAGGTTGAAGAGCTGCTTGACAGTAGTTCTTTCTTGATAGAAAAAATTACATTAATCTTGCCTTTCCATAACATCTACTAGAAAATAATTTCTTGAAATAGAATAAAATAAGCCCCATGATTTTTCTAATGCATGCTTTTTTAAATAAAAACATATTTGCTCTTTAAGTTCTTATGAGAAGCTTAAAATGACAGCATGCTTCAGCCCAGAGGAGCTCTTCAGTCCTGGCACTCTAAAAAGCAACAGTCAAGAGCCAAGTGTGGTCTGGACTAGAGAGCAGGTCGCACAGAGTCCAGCCTCAATCAGGTACTCTTTTTTTTGTGGTACTCTTAGTTTTTGTGCTCTTGTCATCCCTCACTCCCATCTAAAGTAAGATTAGGCAAAGCTGGAACAGTTCAACAAAAATTTCTTACATATTAACATTTTTCAGGGGAAAAGTGCTGTCAAAAATCCTTCACCCATTTCTATATCTCAGTCTACTTGTGGTTTATATTTTATAGCAAGCAAAAATATAATAATTTACATAATTGAATTGCTCATAAAGGCTACTATAACTGAATTTCCCAGACACTTAGATACTGAATTGTTCTAACAGCAAAACCATAAAACCACTACAGACATTAATAAAGCTGACAAACCTGAGCGGAGGATTTCTGCAGCCAACCGAATTTTTCAATTTGGCCACAACAAAACATAACAAAATTTATGCTGACATTTTTGAATCTGGCTTCCTGACCCCGAACACCCAGTCCTTAGGTAGACAGCTGTGCAGCCTTGAATAACTTACTTGTTGCTTAGGAAAATCAGTCCTACAGCTGTCAAATGAAGGAATTTGTGACACTGCAGAAGCCCAAGCTTGAAAACACAGGCTCTGCTACTGAAGCCTGTAAGGATTCATCCTGCGTATGGCTTTAGGTATTTCAGATTCAAAAGTAGCTGCAGTGCAGATGAATTTTAAGTGGCCTCCTCCACCCATGCTGCCCAGCTCATGTAGCTGCTGGAGGGTGCAGACATGGCGTGGATAAAGCAAATCCTACAAGCCTTCTCCACCAAGCACTGGACACACCCTATTGACTTCCTCTTCCCAGGCACTTTATTGGCAGCCTGTGTTGTGTGTCAGGGCGAAGGTGCTGAGGCACAGGCCCTTCACCAGGCCAGGCTGGGAGTGTCCCACAACCCACCCAGCTCCCTGTTCCGCAGTGGGGGGCTTGGATTTTGTATTTATTACGTCACAGTGACACCTGCTGGAAAAGGACCTTCATTTAGGCAGGGAATGTTTATTTTTAGCATGAATTAAACATTAACTGGACATCACGTGTGGCAAGGACCATATTAAAGACTCACACAAGTGAAAGATAGCAGAAGAGTATCATAAAATTTCCTGATATCCATGACACCCGAGTAAAGCAGCCTGTTCCCAGTTCTCATCTCATTAATGCATATCTCAAAGGCGGGTGTCAGGAGGTTGGTGCAAGGCTTTTTTCTGTGGTACCCAGCAATAGGATGAGGAGCAATGGCCATAAACTAAAGCACAAGAAGTTTCACCTCAGCACAAGGAAGAACTTCTTTACATCGAGGGTGGTAGAGCACTGGAACAGGCTGCCCAGGGAGGTTGTGGACTCTCTCTCTGGAAACATCTGGAACCTGCCTGGATGTGTTCCTATGTAACCTGCTCTATGTGGCCCTGCCTTGGCATGGGGGGTTGGACTAGATGACCTCCAGAGGTACCTTCCAACCCTAATGATTATGTGATCCTGTGATATTCCTAAAGACACGTAATGGTTGACCGCAGTTTTACATCCAAAATCTGATGCCACTTGAGTTCCAGACCAGCCCTCAGAGGAACATGCTGTGTTTCTCTGCAGTGATTTCTGAGGATATGGAAGTCATTCCTCAGACATCGGGTGTAGTTTTTACCTCCAGTCCTTGTGGACTTTCTCAGCTCCCCGTGGGATTCAGAAAGTGGAAGGAAGGTAGGGAGGAAATCTGCCACAGGGCATTCCGAGAAGCTATTCCTCTGACGTAGTTGTCTAACATTGAATACTGACAGACTGCATGGGCTGGTCCTTCTCAATAAAATACCACTAGGTGTCACTAAACGCCAGGGAGTGTTAGTACTGGTCCCGCCGGACGTGCATGGAAGTGGTAACGCTGTATATTTCATGGGTACGCCTGGTTTTAACTATGGGGCTTTTTTCTTTGCAATATCCAAAGTGTGAGGCCATTTTACTTTTTATCAAGATTTGTATTTGGTTTGAGAAACATCTCTGGCTTGCAAGTAGTACACTTAAACACTCAACTTTCTAATTGTAATGGAAAAAGCTTACTTCACATACAACATGAGTGAAATAACCTTGGTCTGTAGAAGCTGTTAAATTATATATGTTAGTATTTGAGAGGAGCTAGTTTGGTCTCAGGATTAAATAATGGTGGTGTTTCACATGCAGTTTTCCTGCCACGTGTATTTGGTGAAGTTGCACTCAGTGGAACTTTCCCCATCATCTCATGTAGACAAAGTAAAAGCTGCCACAACTGTATTTGCTTTCAGAAAATCTCTTGTGCACATTCAGTTTGTAAACACATGTTAAAACTGTGTCTGGCAATGAAGCTTCAACATCAGCTTTGTCCAGCCTTCCTTCATTTTGTAGAACAAGCATGATGTAAACCATTTTTTCCCCCAAGTGTGGTATTCTATGATTCTATGTCTCAGACTGAGTCATCTTTTCCTTTGGAGTTGTGGGAGGGCACAGACAGGAAGAACATTTTGAGTACAGTGGCTGATCTGGGAGGTGTATCAGAGGTCTTCCAGCAACCTCTTGACTAAAACTCTGCTCTTTTCCTTGCCCAGTGTCTGGTTTCTTCAAAAAGAAAGGATGAAGAGTCAGGATGCAATTGTGAACAGCCAGAGAGCAGGACTAAGGGTTGCTCTACGCTGCAGAATGGATACAGCCTCAAAGTCTGTGGCTACCTCTGCTTCTAGCACCTGTAAAGTGTCTTAAGTGGCAGATGTCTGTGCTGGAGATACTGATGCTGGGCTCTGACCCGTGGCCCCAAGTGTAGCTCCTTAAGGCACATCTTCCTTAAACTGGCAGTGCTGAGGACCTCCTGGGAAAGATCCTGAAAATATTTTGTTTCTTCATTTGCATATTTGGCACCAAAGGCAGGATGGAAGTATATGCTGGAGAAGGAAATAACAGAGAGAAAACTGAATAACCATTCCTTCTACTGCAGGAAAAGAAGTTCTGCAGAATAAAAGTAACATTTGTGCTTACTGGTAATGACTTCTTCATAATGCATACAGAGAAACTGCGCTGAGACTACCTGCTCAAGTTTTGTTCTTTGTCATATGATAGAAATATTCTCTGAAATTTTCCTTTGTCGAATGAACATTCATATTAGTAGCTCTTTCTATGTATATTTAGTTTAACCCCTTCTCTCAGAAAGAAAAAATACACAGTCTAGCACCCCAGATTTTATAACTTCAGTTTTCTCTGACAGAGAATAACAAGAATAAGCCTCTCATTGCTCTGATTATTTAGCTTACCTGTACTTCTCTTCCCCACTCAGACAAACTGTTGATAATTTTGATCTTTGATGTAGTCTTCTCATGAACAGAGCAGTAAAATTTTCTGGCACAGGTTTTTTTCACATAGAAAAAGAAGATGACCTTATTTTAGGTACCTCACAAGAATGTTTTAAGGTTTAATACATGCATGTTTGCAGAGAAGATTATATTATATTGAAGATGAAAAGGAATATATGATAAACATGACTTTATAATTCTTTGACCATAAAAGGTGCTTTAGTGCTTTTCCTCATCTCTCAAAGAAACAGCATTGCTGTCCATTCCTAGACATCCATCAGAAATATATCCATAAAACAGGAAGAAAAATAATTATAAGATAAAGAAGATAAAGAATTATAAATAAACAAATACAGAAGTAATTTATTTTAAGATGACAATTGGAATCTCTCTCACTTGGTTCTTTTGATCTCCTTGAGGCTCATTAAATTGTGGATGGCAGACACTGCTTCCATGTTTGAGAAAGAATCTAGAGTGCTGCTTAAGCTGAAACAAAAGTTTCAAAGGTAATGAGGCTTGGGACTTATGGACCAGAAAGTATAGGTTGATTTGCATGCATTTTCCACCTCCCCTGCTGCTTATTTGCATTGTGTTCTTCATTTTTCAGCCAGCTCATAAATCCTCAGCTGATTTGTCAATATTTGCACAGTGCCCATAAGCACTACCAACGCTCTTCGGGAAGGCAGGAAGGCAAAGCTCTGGCCCGGTCAGCTTCCAATCAAACGACTCGAGTTGTGATACTCTCACTTTCATCTCTTATCTATCCTGGAGGAACATCAAGGATTTTCCATAGCAACTGTGAATGATAAATTCACGAAAATGGGTTCTAAACTGAAAGCCTATAGTTGAAAGCAAGAGGTGAAAAAACATTTCCTCAGGTTCCACCTGTAAGGAATGCACGTTTTGTCTGTTTTTCTGTGTATATCCTGTTTTATTTTTCTTTCTGTTGGTTTTGTTGTTGTGTCTGTTTTTAACTTATATTCCTTTGATGGTTAGGTTTGACGTTACCTGCAGACCAAAGATCTGTGTAAGGAACGATGTGGAACTGCCTCATCAGAGATTCTAAAAGCAAAATAGCTTTTTGGCTTCCTGTTGACTACCTTTGCCAGGTTGTGCCGCATGCTTCACTAATTAGCCCTGTAGACTAGTGCTGAACCTCAGCACAGAGGGAAGTGAGATCCTTTGCACCTGAAATAAACTCCCATGGCAAGGCAGGCTGGCAAACTTGCCCTGTATTATGGACAAGAAGTTGTGTCCTAATGCCCTACTAAGACAATGAAAGTGCAGCTTTATGAAAGTGGAAGAAAACAGTTTGAAACCTCTCCTGTAAGGTAAAATAGACAAACAATTCTAAACCCACAAGCAGCTTAATTGTGACCGTTTATCACCAAAGTGCTCTGCAATAGGTTCTTCCCTTTGTTCTGATGCTTAGCAATTTCCTTTTTCATACTAGTTGACTTTGACAAAGTTACCCCCGATTAGTATGCTGAGGTGTCATAAAGGAGTGTTATAAACTACATGAAAGAAGAATAGAGCTATATAAGCATGCCTGTACACCTACTGATTGCTACTGCATGTCCTTGATGTCTTCAAGCACGGAGCATGAGAACCTACTACTGAGGTGAGCAGCCATGCCCATTTCAGCCTACTCCGCTGCCTGACATTGGGATGGCTCCATGCTCACAGGTACATGGCAAGAATCTGTGCATACCGCAACCTAAAATGAGTTCTCGCCATACTGCTTTTTCACTTTGACATAGTAAAGAGATCAAGAAATGTGGCAATGGAGATAAATTTAGTGCTTGTTTTTATGGTGAGTGATGTTTCATGTGCTGTTGGAAGTCTCTGAAGGAGTTTTAAAGGCAGAGGGAGTTACAACAAGACAGAAAAGGATGAAGAGAGCTGTTCTCCCCTATGTGGCAATACTAGTATGGAAGCTTTTTGTATAAACTGCATCATCTTTTTGTATATAAGCTCCTGCTGAGATTGAATCCTAATTGGGACAAAAGCACAGCACAAGGAAGCTGCTATTGCTTAAATACATGATAGATTACTTTCTCCCTCTTTCCTGTATGGTTTAAGGAGTGAACAGCAAGCATATCATGTTCCCACTCTGCAGCACTTCTTTTATAATGCAAACAAAATTTCCTTAAAAACTACAAAGGAGCTCCTAAGAATATGTTGCTATCAACAAAGCCTTTGACAATAGGCAAGAATAAAAATTGAAAATACGTTTTTTGGGTACCACTCCTACAAATTCATTGAAGGTTGATTGCGAAAGTACAGTACCTCTTATTAAGCCAAATCACAAAGAAACCATGAAATCAAAGACATGGCTATGAAACATATAATCAGCTGTTAAAATAGAAAAAGTAAATCATGCTCAGAGAATAACATTTTGCACTATAAAGTTACCAACCAGCAGCTACAAAGAGGAAAGCAAAAAGGCATTCTCTTCAGTTTCCAAACAATACTTGTGCACAGGGGCCTAGGATTTGAAAAGATTTATAGCTTCCCTTTCTATATCAGAATTGCTATGTTTTGACACAAAGCACAGATTAAGAATGGTATGTGGATAATGGCTGGAAGATTTTAACAGTGAGATGCTGTGACCATTTCGCAACCTCTCTTGTCTGTAGCTGTTGCTAGACAGGAGTGTGTGGTTTGCTGAATGACACTGTGGTGTGTCAGTTGGTTTTGTCTTCAGCCTTAGCCCCCTCAGTGATGAGCCACGGTAATCAGAAGCCTGTTTGAACAGAGGAAAAGAAGAATATCAAAAGGCAGATTGGAATTGGTATTCAAATGTATAGCGTGAAAACTCAAAGTGAGATTACCAGGGTAATGGTAACACAGTTATCTCAAAAAGAAGGCTGTTATTTTAAGAAATGGAATTTCACCATAAAAGAGAATAAAGGGATCAGCACCAAAGAAACTGTGACTGTCAGGTGAAAGGTAAATCTGTGATATGAAACACTTCTTTACCTACTGTCATGTCAAATATGTTTATATTGGCAAATATGTTTATATTGCAGATTTTTATCTTCAACAAAACCATAACATGCTAAAATAAACAGAATGAAAATTTTATGTTTTCTCCAGAAGCTGAGATAAAAACACAAAAGGGATTTTTTTTTTATTAATAATATTAGTTATGGTAATGTTAAATTTATCCTTGTGAATAAAAACTACAAGAAGCCTGTATTGTAACTAAGCAAGTTGTCTGGTTTACCATCTTCATTATATGGTTATTAAAATATTGTAGTCCTTATTTGTATTTATTTTGAGTAAGATGCTATTTGTTATTCTGTGGTTTGTAACAAAGGCTAAATTGCTCTGAAAGGAGAGTGAAAGAATTCAAGTGAGAAGCACTATCACCTAGTGCAATGTGTCTGAAGGTTCTTATATGCTATAGAATCATAGAATAGTTAGGGTTGGAAAGGACCTTAAGATCATCTAGTTCCAACCCCCCTGCCATGGGCAGCGACACCTTGCATTAAATCATGTCACCCAAGGCTCTATCCAATCTGGCCTTGAACACTGCTGGGGATGGAGCATTCACAACTTCCTTGGGCAACCCACTCCAGTGCTTCACCACCCTCACAGTAAAGAACTTTCTCCTTATATCCAAACTAAACTTTCACTGTTTAAATTTGAACCCATTACCCCTTGTCCTATCACTACAGTCCCTGACAAATGGTTCCTCCCCAGCATCCTTATAAGCCCCCTTCAGATACTGGAAAGCTGCTATGAGGTCTCAACACAGCCTTCTCTTCTCCAGGCTGAACAGCCCCAACTTTCTCAGCCTGTCTTCATACAGGAGGTGCTGCAGTCCCCTGATCATCCTCGTGGCCCTCCTCTGGACTTGTTCCAGCAGTTCCATGTCCTTTTTATGTTGAGGACACCAGAACTGTACACAATACTCCAAGTGAGGTCAATGACCAGAATATGACAATGATGAGAACATAAGGACCTCTATGGAACTAATGCCCAAAATTTCTTTGTGTGTTGGTACCATGCTTTTTTACGGTCAAAAGTGATGAGCCAACAAAATAGTTACCTTTTGTTCAGGTCTTTGAATTTCACATTTCTTGCACACCATGTAAGTGTGCTTTTAATTGTCTTCAATATTTTATTGATAGATGATTAACTTAAAAAATGCCTTGTCCATCAATTTTAGATTTTGAAAGAAAATTGGAGGCTACTTTTGAATATTCAGCAGTAAATGAACCCCAATGAATTCCTCAAATTCCAGGAGAGTGCTGGCCATTGACTGTGCTTGCCATTGGGCACAGTCACATGCCAGATGCATGAGAATATGTGTAGGTAGCGTTATGTTTTATGTTTTCCTTAAAAAACATGCCAAATCTTGTGATGCCTTGTAGGTCTATACTGGTCCAGGGACCACAACTTGAGTAATACTGTCATAGAGATTGCTAGGGGTCAAAACGGTGGGAAATTGAAAACCTGATGTATTTGTTTGTTTGTCTTAAATGGTGCATACGTCTGTTAGATAACATTCAATAATTTCTTACATACATTGAAATAAGATCAACCTGAAAAAGATAGTGCTGAATTGCAAGTAGGCTGTGGAGTTTATTTCAGAAGGAATTTCCCTGCTCTCTCTACCACTCCCTGCCCTGCTTTGTTTGAGCAGATCAGCACTCCTGCTCTCAGAGCCAGACACACAGTTCCATTTTGCTAAACCCTAAGAAACGTAGTTTTCCAACAGGATTCTTTGTTTTTCTAAGCATCACTTGGTTGTCAGTGTTCTGTCTCCAGTGGAAAACTCAGCCTTTTTTTTATGTTCTAGCCAGTTTCTTTACTGAAAGAAAAAAAAAAAACCACAAAAAAAAGACCAACATTTCTGTTCCTTTTGAAGTTGCCCTCTGAGCAAAATGCCACCTCCTGCTTCACAAGCAGAATATCTGACAAGCTTCTCCCATTGATGTTAGTGAGAAAAGCACGTCCCGGTGACCAGATAAGCTCAAACAGACACGTGTTTCTGATTCTGCCTGAAACACTTGTTTTGCCCTGATTATTCAGAGGGATATCCAGTATCAGCATCAATGCCCTTTGTAGCTCATCATGGACCTTCCCTCCCCATAGCAAAGACCTCTCTGCTGTGGTATTCTGTTCCCGACAGGTGGCACATATGCCCGAAGAACCTGACCCATAAGACCGCTGTGTACCTGAACTGTGCAAATTCCAAGGCTAGATAAGATCCTTATTTATTTTAAAACAGGAAATTCAAGTGCTGCGCAATCCCCTGCTGCAAGTCCTTCCCTGCTGCAAGTCCTTTCCTGCTGCAAGTCCCTCTATTTCTTGATGCCTCACATGTTGTTTGTCTACTTCGCCTGCATACATCCTACCTTCCTGAACAACACAGCATATTGAAAACAAAACACAAGACTGGCAGGCTGATTCCTGTGCACCAGTGAAAGAGCTGAATGTATGCCTCTGCCTTGCCCTGCAAGAATGAAATATTTTCTGTGGAAATGCCACAGTCCTCATAGACTATCTATCTTGTGTTGCAATTAGTAGATGAGAAAGAAGTAATAGATACATAATGTAAAGAAAGGTAAATGAAAGGGCGCTAGTTATAAAACCATAATGATTTCATTAATTTAATTGCAAACATCTTGATGAGGTGATGACAGAATCCAGACATCATTTTTTCACCATGTTTACCAGCAGACTGTTGAAAACCAGCTAGCTGCATGGGAATGTGTATGTTTTGGGCTCTTTTTTAACCGAAGCATGCAGCTGTGCATGCCCTGGCCTACTGCAGAAGGAGCTGCAGTTCACAGGCTGCAGGCTGAGCAGTGCAGAGAAGGACACAGCTCAGAGCATTGTGATCTTGAGAAAGTGCTAAGTCTGTGTGCATTTCTGTGCTCAATGAGTCTTCTGAAAACATGGAATATTTTGAACTTGTAGTCAGGATGTCTCAGTTTTCATTATCTTGCTCCTGCCTAGGAATTACTGCTGTGGATGTCACCAGTGTTTTTTGTATCTTTGCATATTTGCATGCCAGCAAGCACCTGGACCTTTAGCAAATACAGACGAAAAGGTGCTGCAAACAAGCAAAGGATCCTTCATATATTACTGTTACTGACAATTTTGTTCAATGTACAAAGTTGCTGTGCAAAATCTGAAAAACACTGCCAAGGAAGTACCCAGACATCATGACTTGAATGGATCAGCTCTGCTTGGTCCTGTGAGGTGATCCAGCTGACACAAGCTAATGGACCGAAAAGCCAACGTTGTAATGCAGCCAGGGTATCGACAATTGCTTGAATAAAACAAGAGATGCTGCAAGCGTTAGACTTTCAGGAAGATGCAGCTAATTTGCGTCACAGTTACGGATGCCTTCTTCATGTAGTATTAAATTAGCGGCTTGCTCAGAAATAATAGCTGAGACAGGGAATGAGTAAGTCCCTTGTGTGCATCCAGTTCTGGTTACCTGGGTGATTCTTAGGCTAATTCATATCTCACAGTACAGAACATTTTGCTTTCTTTTGTGGAAGGCAAACACGTATCTTTATCTTAATCCGTTGCGGTCATTGTTCTTCTGCCTGACTTTCATCCAGCCAGAGGAGTATGGTTAATAGTCAAATTTATTAATTTGAATCAGATTAATCAGATTAATAACTTGTTTTCTAACTCCTTTATATTCTGTAAAGACCATGATTACTTTCTGTAGAACAAAATGTCCTGGAAGGTCACTTTGACCTACGTAACTTCAGGTGTAACTTTGGCAAAACTCGCAGCGCCATCTAAATAAATAAATGGTATTAGACCTCTCTGGCTGCATTTGTTTTCAAAAAAACACCCATGTTGTTGCAAAGCACCACTACATGATAGATTATCCTGATAAACCGCTACACCTGCTTTGGAAATTTTAAAATGTAACTTTGATCTGCTGCTGATGATTCATGTACCTTTCACAGGGTACTTGGCAACAGAGCAAAGCAATTTGTAATAAGGAACCACCAAACTATTAGTACAGAAACATACTAGAAAAGCATCATAAAATGTGTACAGGGTTCAGTAACTAATTGTTAATTGCTACCTGGGGGAAAAAAATCACATTTTGTAAAGTTTCAGTAAATCTGCAGTCTAACCTGTGAATTTGAATTAAATAACTTGTACGAGCAAATGAGTGCATGGGAAATGCTGCTGTACTACTGCACTCTAGTGAGTGCTGAAATGTAGTGCACTCATCGTCTTCGCAAAAATTGAGCCCTGCTGAAACACCCTGCCAGGGAGACATAGTCTGACAATTCTAATTTCATGGCAGTGTCTCACCAGTAATATTTCCTTAGATAAGCAAGTGTCACCAGTTGGGCTTGCTGCTGTTGCTGTGCCATAGTCTTTGGTGCTGTTGCTGTGCCTTTGATGGTCTCACAGTGCTAACAGCTCTAGTCTACATTCTGTGGACTTGACATGGTCAGACATGGGAAGGCTGGCCACAGCTAAGGAGACACATGAGCACGTGCTCAGGTTCTGGACTCAGTAGAGTCTCAATGTGCTTTATAGTGCTTTGCAGAAGAGGTATAGAATTAGTTCTGCACTTAAAATTCACTACTGAATTATTAAAAGGCACCTTTGTATGCAGATTGTTTAAGTGGAAGCTGAGGTAGCCTTGACAACAAAACTTGCGTAGGGTTGGTTCTGCTAATGATCCATGTGGCACCAAAGCTGAGTTTCATGCAATCACAGATCAGTTGATTTTGATACTTGAAGCAGCTGCCATTACATCTTTGACTGCAGAGAAACCAGTTCATAACCATAGAATCATAGAATCAGAGAATCACAGAATGGTATGGGTTATAAGAGACCTTTAAAAACCATCTAATCCACTCCCCCCGCTCCAATAAGCAGGGACATCTTCAACTAGATCAGGTTGCTCAAAGCCTTGACCTTTTCAACTTGACCTTGAAAGTTTCCAGGGATGAGGCATTGTTGTGGTTTAAGCCCAGCTAGTAACTCAGAACCACGCAGCCGCTCACTCACTCCCCTCTTCCCCCCCACCTCCAGGAGGGATGGGGAGGAGAATCAAAAGAATGCAAATCCCACAGGCTGAGGTAAGAACAGTTCAATAATGAAAGTATAATATAAAACTTTAACTACTACTACTACTACTACTAACAACTATTATAAGGAAAATGTCAAGGAGAGAGGATATAAAACTAAAAAGGGAAGGGAAAAACACCAATAAGCACAAATGGTGCGCAATACAATTGCTCACTACCCCCTGACCGATACCCCGCCTGACCCGAACAGTGATCAGTCCCTTCCAGGTGACTCCCCCCAGTTTATATACTGGGCATGATGTGCTGTAGTATGGAATACGCCTTTGGCTAGTTTGGGTCAGGTGTCCTGTCTCTGCTTCCTCCCGGCTTCTTGTGCCCCTCCTCACTGGCAGAGCATGAGAGACTGAAAAGTCCTTGACTGGGGTACGCATTTGTTGTGGTTTAAGCTTAGTCGTAAATTAGACAAAGCATGTAGCCTGCTTGTTTTCCCCCCACAACCTGTCC
>WYDI02042148.1:0-10104 GCA_009867235.2 Psittacus erithacus
ACATGGTGGGATGGCTCCTGTGACTGGAGTGTTGGAATGGAAGGTTACAGGCTCTTTAGAAAAGACAGGCCCTGCAGACGGGGAGGGGGAGCTGCTATTTATGTTAGGGATATGCTGGAGAGTACGGAACTCTATCTGGGGACAGGTGAGCAGTCAATAGAGAGTTTGTGCGTCAGGGTTAAAGGGAGAACAGCTATGGGAGACATTACTGTGGGTATCTGTTACAGACTGCCTGATCAAAAGGAATCTATGGATGAAACACTCTATAGGCAGATAGGAACAGCCTCACACTTGCAGGCCTTTGTTCTCATGAAGGACTTCAGCCACCTTGATATCTGGTGGAGGGACAGTACGGCCCAGCACAAACAATCCAGGAGGTTCCTCGATTGTGTAGAAGACAACTTCTTTCTTCAAGTAATAGAGGAGCCTACAAGGAGAGGTGCCATGCTTGACCTCATGCTTACCAACAGGGAAGGGCTGGTTGGAAATGCGATGCTCCAGGGCAGCCTTGGTTGCAGCGATCATGAGATGGTCGAATTCGAGATCCTCAGGACAGTAAGAAGAGTGCGCAGCAAGCTCACTGCCCTGGATGTCAAGAGAGCAGACTTTGGCATCTTCAGGAACCTGCTTAATAAGGTTCTATGGGATATAGCCCTAGAGGGCAAGGGGGCTCAAGGCTGCTGGTTGATATTCAAGGATCTCCTACTACAAGCTCAGGTGTGTTGTGTCCCAACTAGAAGGAAGTGCAACAGGAGGGTCAGGAGATCTTCTTGGATGGATAAGGTGCTGCTGAGGAAACTTCAAAGGAAAAAAGAGGCTTATAAAAGGTGGAAACAAAGACAGGCGGTCTGGGAAGAATACAGAGATGTTGTCTGGGAAGCTAGGGACCAAGTTAGGAAAGCTAAGGCCCAGTTAGAATTAAACGTGGCTAGGGATGTTAAAAGTAACAGGAATGGATTCTATAGGTGCGTAGCGAACAAAAGACAGACTAGGGACAACATAGGCCCCCTCCGGAAGTTATCAGAAGAACTGGCTACCCTGGATTTGGAGAAGGCTGAGGTTCTTAATGACTTCTTTTCCTTGGTCTTCACTGGCAAATGCTCTAACCACACCACCCAAGTCTTGGAAAGCAGACACAGGGACTGTGAGAATGAAGACCTTGGGTCCACTGTAGGAGAGGATCTGGTTCCAGACCATCTTAAGAACTGGAATGTGCACAAGTCCATGGGACCTGATGAAATCCATCCGCGGGTCCTGAAGGAGCTGGGGAAGGAAGTTGCTAAGCTGCTGTCCAACATATTTGAAAAATCATGGCAGTCAGGTGAATGTCTGGATGACTGGAAAAAGGGAAATATTACCCCCATTTTCAAGAACGGGAAAATGGATGACCCAGAGAACTACAGACCAGTCAGTGTCACCTTTGTGCCTGCCAAAATCTTGGAGCAGATTCTCCTGGAAGGCATGCTAAGGCATATGAAAAACAACAAGGTGCTTGGTGACAGTCAGCATGGCTTCACTAAGGGGAAATCCTGCCTGACCAATTTGGTGGCTGTCGTGGTTTAAGCCCTGCCATGCAGCCCTCTCACTCATTCCCCACCTTCCTCCCTCAGCTCCTGGAGGGATGGGGAGGAGAATCGAAAGAATACAACTCCCACAGTTTGAGACAAGAACAGTCCAGTAATTAAGGTATAACATAAACCACTGCTGCTACCACCAAAAATAATAATGACAAGGGAAATAACAAGGGAAGAGAATACAACGGCTCACCACTAACCGGTACCCAGCCCCACTCCAGCAGTGATCTAGCCCTTTCGGGTAACTGCCCCCAGTTACCTCCTGGGCATGACGTGCTATGGTATGGAATACCTCTTTGGCTAGTTTGAGTCAGGTGTCCTGTCTTTGCTGCCTCCTGGCTTCCCCTCCTCCCTGGCAGAGCATGAGGCTCAGAAAGCCCTTGGTCAGACTAAACATTCTAAGCAGTAGCTAGAAACATCAGTGTTACTAGCACTGTTTCCAGACTGAAAGTTAAAAACACAGCACTGCACCAGCTACCAAGGAGAAAAAAACGACTGCTACTGCTGAACCCAAGACTGGCCTTCTATGATGGGGCTACGGAAATGATGGACAGGGGTAGAGCAGTTGATGTCATCTCCCTGGACTTGTGCAAAGGGTTGGACACTGTTCCACATGACATCCTTGTCTCTAAATTGGAGAGACATCAATTTGATAGAAGGATCACTTGGCGAATAAAAAACTGGGTGGATGGCCGCACACAAAGAGTTGTAGTCAATGGCTCAATGTCTCAGTAACGAGTGATGTCCTTCAGGGATCCATGTTGGGACTGGTTTTGTTAAAGGTCTTTGTTCCTGACATGGACAGTCGGACTGAGTGTGCCCTCAGCAAGTTTGCCGATGACATCAAGCTGTGTGGTTTGTTTGATACGCTGGAGGGAAGGAATGCCATGTAGAGGGACCTTGACACACTTGTGAGGTGGGCTGATGCCAACCTTATGAAGTTTAACCATGCCAAGTTCAAGGTCCTACACCTGGGTCAGAGCAATCCCATGCACAGTTACAGGCTGGGTAGAGAAGAGATTCAGAGCAGCCCTGTGAAGGACTTGAGTGTGTTGGTCGATGAGAAAATAAACATGAACCGGCAGTGTGCATTCGCAGCCGTGAAAGCCAACCGTATCCTTGGGCTGCATCAAAAGAAGCGTGACCAGCAGCTCAAAGGAGGTGATCCCGTCCCTCTACTCTGCTCTTGTGAGACCTCACTTGGAGTACTGTGTACAGTTCTGGTGTCCTTAACATCAAAAGGACATGGAACTGTTGGATCAGGTCTAGAGGAGCCATGAGGATGATCAGGGGACTGGAGCACCTTCCATATGAAGATTTTGGGGAGGGACTTTTCATTAGGGACTGCAGTGATAGGACAAAGGGTAATGGGTTAATACCTATACAGGGGAAGTTTAGATTGGATATAAGGAGAAGTTCTTTACTATAAGGTGGGTGAGTCACTGGAATGGGTTGCCCAAGGAAGCTGTGAATGCTCCATCCCTGGTGGTGTTCAAGGCCGGGTTGGACAGAGCCTTGGGTGACATGGTTTAGTGTGAGGTGTCCCTGCGCATGGCAGGAGGGTCAGAACTAGATGATCTTGAGATCCTTTCCAACCCTAAGTATTATTCTATGATTCTATATTTTTGCACCTTGTGCCACTTTTTGCAAGTAAAGACTTACAGACCATTTGTCCTATTACTTGAGATTCACTTGTTCTGTTTTCAAAAGAAATTTCCTTTTCATTGTTCACTGAAACTAGATAACCTCAGGCATTAAAAATGAAAAGCATATGAATAACATTTAAAAAAACCCAACAGCTTGAATACATATTAGAATACTGGAAATCAGAGATTTTTGATGAACTGCTGAGAAAAATGACTGCTAACTCCACTGCCTTCTGTGGTTTTAATGTCTAATGCTATTTATGCCCTATAGGAGTGTTATGACTGGGAAGGGATCACATAGGGGAACATATGTACAATAAAAATGAAGTAGAGGTATGTCAATATGTGATAAAATTAGAAAAAAAATCAGTAGCAATGTGAAAAAGGGGGTTAAATTCCTTGGGCAGGTATATGAAAATACAGATTTTAAAAGTACTGCAGCATCAAACTATGTACTATATATATATCAATATAATTACATATATGTACAATATGTATAGCACCAATATGAACTGTAGTACCAAAAAAAAAGAAAATCAGCACTCGAATTAAGCTCTCCTTAATCTTAACTTCCCCTTTCCTTAATCTGCTGGAAGCTGAGGAAAGTGAAGATTGATTTTCATTCTTAAAACATAGGTCCTATTGGGAAATTTCTTAGTAATACAAAATATCGCCATGCTCCAAGCAGAAATTTTCAGTAAAGTTTAAAATGCTTATTCAAACAATACCAGTGTTCACTAAAGCTGCCAGCTAAACAAGCACTGGAGGAAGTATCTAAACCACTGTTAGTACTGATAGAGAAATATTACCATGAATACACTGTAGACCCTTAATGACACATGGTTGCCAGAAATTGAGATTTGTCAAACAGAAAGGAGTTTCACATAAAAAAATCTACCAGGAGCATAATAAAGATTTTTGGTTTTTACACAAAAAAGTTTACACTAGAAAACAATGAATAGTTTCATTTACGTTCAGAAGTATATGTATTTTTTCCATTTATAGCAGATATATTTTGCCTCAGTATTGCTTGTGTTATTTGCAGGGAACAAGTGTATAAGAATGACAATTGAAATCTTCAAGGAGAAAAAAAAAAACAACTCTCTAAACAAATAATAAATTCTATTTCAAGAGACAAAAAAAGGTGAAACAATTTACAGTTAAATTCGTACCATCTTTCGAAACTCTATTCTTGAGATAATGAAAGGAGACATTACTTTACTTAACTGTTGTAAATGAATATAATAGAAGGCAAAGCTTTTTATTTAGATTTCCAGAAGTACTGCGAAGTGACTAAATGTCATTGTATATGTCTTTCAGCTAGGCTATGTCTTGTGATACTGCATCTTGATATTAATCAACTGCAAAATCTGTCAAAGACCATACCTTTATCATGACATTCGTTGAGATAATGTGCAAGACTGTTAGATGGGGAAATGAAAAAAGTTGGAAGAAATTCACCCGTTTGCTTTACAGAAGCTCTTAAGGTAATATTTGAGTGAACCTGGAGAATATCGTGACTGTTGTTTTTACTTTATGTTCTGAGGGTTTTGGGAGGCTCTGAAAAGGGTCAGAAAATATACTTTGAACCTTGGGGACTCTCCTGATTTCTATGGTTGGTAGCTTCTTTGAGGCAACATGAACAAAAAGCACAGTGAAAAATGCTTTTTAAATAGATTGAAGCAGAAGCTTACACAATATTCTAGATAGATTTCTATATACTAATGTATCTGGGATTTCATGAATCAGTAAACTTTAAATTTTAAAATAAGCCATTTCGGTTCATTATTTCATCATGCATGGATATAGTGATTGTGAAGAAAAGCAATGGCAAAATTACTAACACAGTATGAGATTCAGTTGACATTTCTACTGTTAAAGGGGGTAACTCAACTGACACATGAGAGAAAATGGAGAAGAGTTACAAGATTGTATCTTCAGGTGGATAAATATAGCACGTCACACTTACCTGTAGAACCTACATAACTACAGCTGATGTTTACAAAATCCTCTTCCCTTTTGGTCTTCCGCCCGTCACAAAAAAAAAAAAAAAAAAGAAAAAACTGAAAATGCTTACTGCAGTTGTTAAATCTCAGACTAAGAATGTCTTTTTTTAAAGAAAAAGACATGGTCAGATTTGAATGTGAATATGATCATCTGAAGGTGAAATACAGTATGAAGCTTTACAATTATTAGACATTCCATACAAAGTGTGAAAAATATTAAAAAGCAGCATTTATATTTAATGATTGCTTATTTAGGCAGATGTTCTGAATCATTGTCTAGAGAACCGTATCATACTCTGGTACCTAAGCTGGGTGCCTGCTGTTCAGTTACGACTGTTTTCCAAGTCTCATGTATGTGTCAACAGTATGAATGAAGTTGATACGAGTGAAAAATTAGGATGCTGTTCTTCTAAATTTTTACGGAGCATTTCATTCACCTTAGACTTCCCTCTAATCAGCTGTGCTGGAGGCAGTCTCTCTCAGAACAGTGATACACAATCTAGCAGAGCTTTCTGATAAAACCTAGCATACACCTGCAGCACTGAAGTCTTCATAAGGTGGAAGCTTGGTACTATAAGTACTTGCCATTTGCACAAGAAAAAGGAAAACTTGTGTATCTGGGTCAGAGTAAGTTCTGTCTTTCCCTTTTGATATATCATAGTGTCTACTTTAAATAAATACAAGCATGCATGCATAGGTACATACACTGGGATCGATGTTTTCTGCTTCCTGGCCATCACAGTAACCTCTCTGCAAGCCCTACTGTAAATCCCCTGCCTCTGAGGCCCAATTGCCTGAGTGCTAAGGGTCTAAGGACCAGTTTGGACATAGCTCAGCAGCACAACATTTGCTCCAACTTCTGGGAGAAAGCTATAGGAAAGAGTGCAGAAGTATTGAAATATATATATATACACACGTATATATATATACATAGGAGTAGGAATGTTGAGAGAGGGACTGTCATTAGCTCAAGGATTCAAAACAGAGAAGCACCTATGTGGAAAATTATATAATCCTTAAAGTAAACCAAAACAGAACAGGGGTGATAGGTGAAGCCTAGCTGAGTGTTTCCTGCATTTCTAGGCCCAAGTCATTAGTGTCACTACCAATATCTCTATAGGAGGGGATGGCAACTCAATAGTAATGAGGAATCATTTCAGGGAGCTGTGGGAACTTCCCTTCTGCCTGATGCTTGTCTGCCAAAGAAATGGTCTTTGGGCACCTTATCAAGAGAGGTAAGTACATGAATTAACATCCTAGATATCTTTTGTGCATGGTAGACAGCTAATAATTGGTTTATATTCTTAAGCTCTGTTATGTTCTTCTAGCAGGGTCTCTTTGCACCTGGTTAATTATGCCCTGACAGGCTGAACCAGAAGAGGGAACCACTCCTTGTAGAGGAGCTTGAAGGGGATCTTGCAGAGGAGGTCCTGCGGTGCCAAGGGTTCTGCATGAGGCTTTGGTCACTGCCCCCAGGAGCACCCACAGCATCCCTGGTCCTCTGGCTCATGAGCAGGCAGCTGAATTTCTTCTTGTGCTCCTGCAGGTGCCCATCAGCCCCAAGAGAGCTGGGAGCTGTTGGGCTCCAGGTCAGCAGGGCTCACCTTCAGGATGGCAGCCAGCAGCAGCATGGGCTGGCTTTCCAGGGGGACCTCTGCTCCTTTGTTGAGGGCCTCCCTGATCTTCCTGGAGGCATTCTTGCTGGCTGCCTGTCAGAGGATCCCCTCTGTGGATGACCCATCCTCCTTCAGCAGAGTCAGCACTTTCTGCAGGGACAGGAGGAGACAGCTCTTGAGGTCGGTGCTAGGAGCAGCCCTTCTCTGGAGAAGATGGTAGGATGTGATTTGATGGGATGGGACGGGATGGGATGGGATGGGGAGCCCTTGGCCAGGCTGGCTTACCTGCATGGGTTGGGGCAGCATGCCATCTTAGCTACAAAAACCTGCCAGGGGCTGGACAAAGAGAGCCCTCCCCACCGGCAGGGGCTGATGGCTCTGGCATTTCTGCTGCAGCCAAGATCCCTGGCCACACAAATGGCCAGGGCAGTCTCCTCCTGCTCCTGAGGGTCCCTCCTGCTGCCAAGGGAAACAGAGCAAAGAGCCATGGAGGTGAACCAGAACACCTAAATTCTGTTTGGTTTCTAGACTTTCTGAGTTTCTGCCTGCATTTTCAGAGTAAAATTCACCAGAACAGGTATATCAGAATAAAGAAGACTTGCTTTCAAAACTTGATGTTCCACTCTTCAAAAAGGACAAAAAAGTCATTAAGTGCCTGTTGTCATTTACCAGTGTTCACTATATTTACAAAATAACCCACATTTTATTGTTGATGTTTTTCAATAAAGCTTTCAGACTTGTGATATTTTATAGCTTTGAACAATATAAGTGCAGAGTCTCAGAACTGACTGTTTTATCCCCGTGTCTGTTAGTATGGCTTGTGAGACAAGCTGGGGACAGATATAATTATCCATTTATGTTTTAGGTAGGAACAGAGGAAAATTTGACCTGTCTGTCTGGAACCAAAGTCTGAACAACCATTTCTCTTAAACTGGGGGATGATACAGGGGATATACTTTCAGATTCAGTCTTTTTATAGCTCTCTTTTAACCATCCCTCTTTAATGGCAAAAGAAAGAAAAAAGAAAAAAAAAAAAAAAAACCAAAACAAAACCAAACAAAAGACCCACGCTAAACAAACAAACAGAGAAGACATTGGAGTAGGGAAAACTACTGAGTACTCAGTATTGCCCTGAGCTTCCAGGGCAATAATCTAAGTAAACACCTTTCCATTTCTTCCCATTTCTTTTAGATTTGTTCTTTTGTCTCTAGAAATGTTTGTAGCTTCTAATCCTCCAAAATTTCAAAGTCTAGCATAGAAGCCCTATATAATGCAAAGGAAAGTTTCTGCTGCAAGGAAAGAATAATCTAGGCTTTACCTACATGATTATAATTTCATATCCTTCAAGTGCTATACATTGAGGTGACATACAAAGGACTCCTACTTCTAGACCTCATACAGAATTCAGGTTTATGAAAGTATGGATCTTTTTCCTATCTTATACAAGAAGGAAATTTGTGTGAAGGTGAAATTACTTTCTTCCCAGTATTTTTGATTTGTTTTCAAATATGATGCATTTCTGATGCAAAAATGTCATATGCAGTACAGTGAAAAAGTAACCTGAAATTATGCAATTTCAGCTTCAAATAGCTGAATGCAGAGTATTTTTCCAAAGTCATACAAAAAGCATTTAAAATAAAATGCACTTTCAGGAGGGAAAATGTGTTTTTGTTGTCAAATGCAATCCTTGTCCTTGAAATGTATTAAGTTTTGTTGTTTCCAAGTATAAAGCTTCAGATATTATGTAGAACTAATGCTCAGTTTCTTAGTAAAATAAATCAAGATTTCTGAAAAGCCTAGGTTTATATTTGTCATCATCAGAAAGCCAACATAAGAATAGGAAATGCAAAGGGTATTTTTTAATGTCTTACCCTGCCTGAAAACTGATGAAAATATGCCAGTGTCATCAAAATCGTATGACAGCTAATAAAGGTATCATTAACACTCATGTCTTTCTCTTGAAATTGGAAATAAGCAGAAAAAAAACCCACTCCTGCTTTAAAATTCTGTCAAATCCCAATGATATTTTAATTGCAAGAAAATAATTCTGATTTTTAAGCTCATTATCTTTCTAATTTTAATTACGAAATGAAAAATTTGTTTAAGTTCATAAAGTGGCTCTTAAGATAATAAAATTAGATCAGTTCCTAATCTTTAAAGTTGCAGGGTAGCAGGGTGTTCATAGAAGAACTGATATTTACCTTTCTGGTGAAAGTATTTCTTTCCCCTTTGTATTTAATTCTCCTTCCTTAATGATGCTGGGGTTTTTTGGTTTTGTTGTGGTTTGAGATTGGGATTTTTTTGTTTGTTTCACTTAAGCCTAAATACTCAGGATCAAGTTTGTAGTTTTCTTTACATTCCATTACAGTTTTGATTAATTTGGTTAATAATTAATTAAAGTCAGGCGCCTGGGGAGCAATAATCAGTACAAGCTGGGGGTTGAATGACTGGGAAGGAGCTCTGAAGTGAAAGACATGGAAGTCCTGAAGGACAGCAAGCTGATCGTATACCAGCATGTGCCCTTGTAATACACAAGTCCTTCAGCCTCCTGAGCTTTGTTAGGAGGATTATTCCAGAGGTGGTCTTTCTCCTCTGTTCACCACACCTGGAGTACCAGTTCTGGGCTCTTTGGTGCAGGGGAGACACAAACATACTGGAAAAAGTCCAGAGTAGATCCTCAGAGATGATTCTGACACTCAAGTGTCTGGCATACAGAAAAAGGCTCAGAAAGCCTTTTTTCTAGCTGGACAGTCAGCTCCAGGAGTTCATCCCAGAGGAGAGAAGGATCAGGAGCATCCTACCAGTGTGTATGAATACCTGGTGAGAGGGTACTTTTTTCCTATTGCATTTTTCTGAAGTCTGTGATACTGCATAGATTTTCCTTCTACTTTCATAATCCATGTCATACAGTATTATGTGTATTGTGTTTTCTCAATAAATATTGTAAATGATGGTGGTGTTTCCTACTGCATTACAGGAAGAACTAAATGTGTGCTGCCATATAACACGTGTTTGACTATAAATGTCTGTCTTCTTTATATGAATGTGAAAGTCTTGACATACAAGTATCTTTTTAACGTGTCATTGGATTATTTGTCTAGAACCCAAAGTATTCATGAGCTATTATTTTCATCAGTCAATTCCTCTAGTCATTAAACAAACAGGTGCTGAATCCTGGTTTTGCCCAGTGTCGTGGTTTAAGGCCTGCCACACAGCCCACTCACTGCCCCCCCACCTCCTCCCTCGGCTCCCGGAGGGATGG
>WYDI02042151.1:7734-20512 GCA_009867235.2 Psittacus erithacus
CTGCACCCATGGAAGAGACCCACACTGGAGCAGTTCATGAAGAACTGCAGCCCATGTGAAAGACCTACACTGGAGAAGTACGTGGAGGACTGTCTCCATGGGAGGGACCCCACTCTGGAGCGGGGAAGTGTGTGAGGAGACCTCCACTGAGGAGGAAGGAGCAGCAGAGACAATGTGTGATGAACTGACCACAAGCTCCCTTCCCCAATCCTCTGTGCTGCTGGTGGTGAGGAGGAAAGGAAAATTGTGAGTAAAGTTAAATCCAGGAAGAAGAGGGGTGGGGGAAAGGTATTTTAAGTTTTCATTTTATTTCTCATTATCTTACTCTGATTTGATTGGTAATAAATTAAACTCATTTTTCCAAGTCAAATCTGTTTTGCCTATAACAGCAATTGGTGGGTGATCTCTCCCTGTCCTTATATCAACCCATGAGCCTTTCCTTATATTTTGTCTCCTCTGTCCAGCTGAGAGGAGTGACAGAGATTCTTCAGTGGGCACCTGACATCTAGACAGGGTCAACCACGCTGAGTTACTGCACATGCTCAGTCAAATCATTTAGTTCAATGACTTAAGATATCTGGAGGTCAGATGGTGTTGTGGTGAATCCCAGGGATCTTGTTTCTCTAATTACTAATTTGGCTGTGGTAATTTTAAATCTCCTCTAGAGTTGGCAGCTCTTTCCAAAACCTATTCCAGAGCGTGTCGAAGCTTGCTTTCCTGGTGGACAAGGGCCATTTTGCTTTCCAAGACAACAACAGGCCAGACTGTGATGCCTGATCTGACTGGCAGCTTTGCTTTAGCCTTTTTGGAATATCAGCTCCTTTGCTGTCTTAAACAGATATCACTGCATCTTTGCTCATAGCAAACTAACTTATTAGGGAGCCTATAGCTACCACACAGTATTTTCCATTTGATCCCCAGAACTGGAATATTTCTGGGAGAGAGACAGGGGCTGCGGAGGCAGCAGCTGGTAAAAAGTAAAGCTTTCATATGCTGGACCTGTTGACAGCATTAAGCAGATGTTCATCATTTGTAAAAAAAACATCTCTCTGTTCTCCTGGCTGCAGTCAGTCCCACTGCAAGCCACATGAAAGCTGTAGTATAAAGACAACATCAGAGCATTGATGCCAAGAGACAAAGTGAAGAAGTTTATTTTATTCTGTTTTTTCTCACTGTGCAACGTAAATAAATAGCAGATACTGAAATACCCCACAGCAAATCTCATGCTAGGTTTCCTCTACAGATAATGTGGTAGGAAAAGAATAATGAGGCCACATTTGTCATCAGTGATGACCCACCCCCGGGGAGATGTGCCTTCGTTCAGTCCTGATTTTATTCCACACTGCAGATACTGAGGCATTTAGGTGTGAAAATGCTAATCACAAATGTGAGTTAAAAATCAAGGTTCCTGTTTGATACCTAGTAGAACTCAGCTTAAAAAGGAAATCACAAATGTTCAAAGCCAGGTTGGACAGAGCCTTGGGAAACATGGTCTAGGGTCAGCTGTCCCTGCCCTTGGCAGAGTGGTTGGAACCAGATGATCGTAAGGTTCTTCCAAACCCAAACCATTCTATGATTCTGTGTTAGTATGCTGTGTGAAAGGCATCCAGTCTAGCCATAAAGAAGTGTAGAAACAGAGTGCCTGAAATCTTGTCTTTAAGGTACATACTTGCAGTTTTAACTTAAACTTACTTAAGAATTGGTTTTACAGTCTAAAGTCATTGTGAAAACTGCTTTCTCTCTCGCTCTTAAAATATGACTGCTGAGTCATATAAGCCATATGACTACTTTGTCATTTAAGACAAGGCAGCATTGTTCATTTCTTACAAAGAAATGAAAGAAATAGAGCCTCTGTTCAGCAAATGAATGGCCTGTGAAGGTTCAAACCCACCATCTCAAGGAAACCCAAGCCCAGGGATAACACCACTATCTGCGTCACTCTCTGAAACCGGGGAAATAACAAGGGAGAATAGAAGATTCATTTGTTCAGCCTTCTGCAGCCTTGAGCAGGGTGAAGATCCTCTGTTGTGAGATAAGATATAAGAGAGTTCCCTCATGGGAAAGAACAACTTAGGCCCAGGTCTTCAGCTCCATGGGTGGGTACCAGTACCTAAGCTGTTGTATAAAAGGCATTGAGTTGCACATCTGTTATCAACTTGAATGAGTTTTGGTCCTTCAGAACAACACTTACAGTAGTAACAAACATATGCTCAGAAATATGCTTTGCAGCTGGAGGGGAAAAAAGTGCTTCCCTGCAAGCCTCGCTTTGGTTTCTGACATTTGGAGATGCGCAAGACTTTTGACCTAGCTCTTTTAGTGTTTCTTGTTGGCTAGCTCTAGATAGTGTCGTGCTCAGTGTGAGGTTTTGAGTCCCCAGACAGCCCAGTAGTCCCCAGACACTACTGGGGTTGTGCACAGGGTGTGCTACATATGCCTTTCAGCTTCCACCCTGGGACCAAAGCATCCACTCCATGCTGCTTCTCTCCTACACCTGTTTTCACTAGAAAAAAGATCAAAAGCTTTCTTATATTACACATGGTTTATAAAATCACTTTCTCATTTCTTGTACTGACAGGAAAAATTGATGAGGTAACCTAGAAAAAACTATCTGAACACACAGTGCAAAAAAAGAGTGCTCGAGGAAAATCAGTAAACAGAACACAGAAAGCTACTAGTTTAACCACTATTATTATTCAATATGGTGTTGGTTAAACACTGAAGAAGCCATCATGATTATCTGGGATTAGAATTATGGAGTCTTTCATGAAAACCCTCACATGTATGTACACCAGCGTGTAAACTCAGGAACATATTTCCTGATGGCTGATGAAGAGAAGTTCTAGTAGCCTTTGAAAGCACTTGGATGTGCATTTCAAGTGCTCCATTCAAGCAAGTATGTGAAGTCATCTAAAACTTTCTACTTCACTTCCTGATCAGGACTACATAGATTCTTACTATACAGATTCCTTGACAGCACTATATCATCCTTCTCCATGAGCAACACTTAAAGCAGGCAGGAACCACAAGGAACAATTTACCACCTCATCATTAAGCAGATTATCGTTATCCAGATATTAGCACAGGGACCAGACCCAGAGAGTGTGCTCACACCTCCTGGAGTGTGTAGGTTGGCACTTTCTAATCACTGGAAAGAAACACCCAAGATCTTTTTCCATCTACACTGTACGTGATAGTACCTACCTCCTGCTGGCTGAGATCATACAGTATTTGCCATAACGACTTGAATAATGGCTTCAGCACCAACTATTGAATGAAGGAAAATATGCATTAGAGTGGCTGTCTTCAAGATATGTATCCATCCCAAGTGCTGTCAGAATAGCTGCACTTTGAATCACAGCTTCTAGAAACTTTTTTTTGGCACAGCAAGATAGTTGCTTCTGGTTCATTTTCCTCCAGCCTGACACCACTGTGGGCAGTATTTACCAAGTGAGGGAACATTCTCAAGACATCATAAAGGCAAGCTGCAAGATGCTCTGGAAGCCAAGTGGCCAGTACTTGAATCCTTTCACACCGTACACATAAGACCACCTTTCCACAGACCACAGAACACAATTTTTCTTTATTTGAATGATGTGCCATCCAAAAACCTTAAATTGAATTTTAGTTTAATCCACCCTATGACACAGAGTAAAACATATAGCCTTAGGGATGAAACACATCTTCCAACTTCCAACATTTTTGTGTTGCAGATGTGTGGTGGACAATCTAGTTCATCTCCAGTATGACCACTAAAAATGTGAATGGACATATCAGTAAAAATACAGCAGTTCCTTTGCACATAGTGGTGAAAAATTCAGTTGATTCTGACATGAGGTCAGAGTAAGGATCACCAGTTAAGAAAATTGAAATTGCATTTCAAATTACCTTTTTTGTTTTAAACTTGCTCAGTAAAGAGAAGAGTTTTGTTCCCATTTTAAAGCTCTGCTTTCAGCACTTTACAATAAGCATTTTAAACATTTTGCACTTCATCTTCTTCTTAAGAAAAAAAAAAACAAAGGCTAAAAGATCAAAGGCTGTGATGGAATGAGTAAGAATGGGATTCATTAACATTCCTAAGAGATTCTTGAAGAATCACAAGACATCCAATGCTTTCAATCTGTGTGCAGTACCTCTTTACATGATAGCTTACTACAGTTATGTCAACATGTCAATGAAAAACATGAGGCTATTGCAGAAAGTGTGACTGAAGAATAATCCAAGAAGATGGAAATTATTCCAGGAAGAAGAGGTCTTCTGAGGAGCTTGCTAAAGCCTTGAATGAGCATGCTTTTCACTAAGGGTATGTTTTCTAAACGGCAGTACAGGATGAAACTTTTAGGTCTAATCAGCTTCATCATAAGTGGCTAAGACTCATGCAGTACCAGAGCCTCTTTTTACAGTCCGTCAGCCGAAGCACAACACCCCCATTTCTTTAGTACAATGTCCTAAGGAATGTAATGCATTTACACATTACCTCAAAATTACAGTCATACAAATACTTTTGTCTTTTTACTTGGGCCTCTGAGTTTCTCAGAAATGCTTGTGCAGCTAATAAGCTGCTGAGGCAACAGTGTTTTACTGGGCCACACTGCCTTTAACAACTTCCTTTCAGTCAGGTCTGATCTTAGTTCAGATCAATTTGGGAATCGAAAGGATCTTTACCTAAAAATGTCATGTGTCCCAAGAGCCACCTAATGAGAAAACACGGAGTCATGCAAATATAAAGCAACCAGTAAGGAAACAAGGATATTATCACAGTCTGTAGGTATTTAAGAAGCAGAGTGAACAAGATTAAGGCTGAAGGGAGCTAATTTTGTTTGCTGTCTATGGACCTTGAAGACTAAGAACAAAATGACCAGAATAAAATGAATGGAACCTCTTGGCTGACTCAGGAAATTCTTCTTCTCTGTTGTTCTGCACATCCTGCTGGTCTTTTCCCGAGTCACAGATCTCTTTTCTGGGATGTATGCATCTTATTGTCCCTATTCACATCTTCAGGGGCACCTTCATGTCTCATACGGACTTAGCACTCCAGTCAAGTTGCTGAGACAAACCTTTACTGGCAGGTGCATACATAACAAAGATGACAAACAGAATATGTTTTGATCCATCATTTGATCAGAGAATGCTTTCCAAGGGTCACCCCATGTTAGAATCCTTGTTCAGCTACAATCTTCAAAAACTAAGAGCTCTATTTGCTTAACTGGACTTCCAAGACTGGACCCCTTGGGAGGAAGCACAGTAACGTTTCACACAATTGTCTAAACCACAAAAAGTCTAAGAATACATGCCTAGCTCTTCAGTTGAATGTGAGGATGGAAGGTCTACAGTTCCCATTCACAGATATTTCCCCATTTCCCCCATATTTTCACTAGCTCAGTATCTTCTAAATGAGTCATCAGTCCCACTCCCTAGGCTCTGTTTTTTAGAAAGATATTCCCCCCAGCAATCATCACTAGGTCACCTAAACCAAAAGAAAACCTAAACTCATTTACCAGCATGGAAATAAGTAACCAAGATCACAATGGGATAAAAGCTAAAAGGCAATCCACTCCGTAACGGAACAAATCAGATGTTGGGGAGATTCTTTCCAATAACTGAAATATAAAATGCCCCAAACCTTCTTGCCCGGGCACTTCTTCATCTTTCCAGATTAGCTGCATTTTGACAGCTTTGATGAACCTGTAACTCAGAGATCATTAACCTACTTCTGCAGGAAATTAATAGAAAGGTGTCTTCCAATATCTTACACATGTATGGCTTTTTAATGCCTTAAAAAGATTTTCTCTACAGCATCTACTAAAATTAGGTTTGACTCTTCAACTGAGACATTTCTTGCCAAATGATAGCTCAGAATGATATTTCTTTTATGGTTAAATTTGTAGGCATCTCTGAAAACTATGAGTTTAGTGCCAGCAATAGATTGACTTTTAATGGGAACAGCATTTACCAATGTCCCAATAATTCACTTATCACATACTATCAATGTAGCAGTAATTGTAAATTGCTGCTGCCTACAGAAGCTCTGCTCACAGGGTCCTGTGAAGTCAGAATCTTTTCCTTTCTGTAGACTGTAGCATCTTGCTTGGCTAGTGAATCTAATGTGTCATTTATTTTTACTGCCTCATTTGCACATTGTCCCCATTTTTTTCAGAGGCTATATTTTGCTTTTCACGACCAGACTATCCACCTTCATAAAGGGATAAGAATGCTTTTAAAAAGGATGAGTGCCAAATACTGTACTTTATTGAGGTTGAAATACACAACTGTACTGCTACCCTGTATTCTGAAAAAAAAAAAAAAGATCAAATTGAAGAGCCCTAATGTTTCAAAAGAGTTGTTCAGCAGATTAAACATCTCTCTGTATCAGAATCACTGGGATTATTAAAAGTAAATGCATATGGCTTTACTCCCCCATGAACAATTAGAAACTTCTTTTCTGAACTGTATTCAGAGTACAATACGCACAAGCTCCTCAGAGTCTCAGGGTAGTACTTAGGTGCTATAATAATTAATCAAAAACAAAAAGAGGAAAAATTATCACTTCATAGTTCATGAGAAAGACTGTGCAAATACAATTTTGTTGTTTAAAGAATGTCAGGAAAAAGAATGTAAATTCTTCTATGCAGCCACAGATAAATGTTTTTCCCATGTCTTTGTATTTCATCAGTCAGGAATTAAGCCAGATTTTTTTTAGAACTGGAGCTCAAAAACAAAGCTCTGAGAAGATCAGGAAAACAGATTATTCTTCAGTTCCATTGATCTTTCTATGCCCGTTATTGATTTTTTCGCAGATTCTTTGCAAAATCAACTCTGTTAACTGATTAACAACAATAGTAATACAGAGATGACCCATCACAAGATGAAAATTCTATAAATGTGCCAGTGGTAACTGCATAAAATTCTCAGAAAACAACTGATTGCCTTGCTCCTCAAAGAGTAATAATACAAAATCTAAATAATCACAGTGTGTTTTCATATCTGCTCATAGAAGGGTTGCACCTACTGCCTGAAAGCAAGCAGTGCATAGAATTAAATTATCATTTATTTTAGAATAGCCTTACTTAGCCTCAGTCTAGGTTTAGAGGGCAAAAACTAGAGGAGAAAACAGAACCTTTATGGGGGAATTATAGTAATTTGCAAACACAAAAGTGAGTCAAAACTGCTTCATAAATTATCCAAATGAATTGTTTGGTCAGATTTATATTGGATAGATTTGAAAACAGACTGATACTGAGATCAGAATTGCTGTAAAGGTAAAATTACCATATTACCAAGAACTGCTCTAGTATTTTACTTTAGGAAATATTGAGTTGACATTTATTCATTAGGGTTACCTGCATAGCAGAGCAATTCATCCATTGAGGAAACTAAACATAAAATGCCACAAAGAGAATGTGCATTGCATTAATGGTTAGCATTTAAGGAGAGTGAATGTGAAAGAAAACTTGACTAAAAATATCCACTAGTACTAAAAAATCACACTACAGGCTTGAGCCTCCCAGTAATAGGGTGCAATAATAGTTTGGCAGACACAGAAGCTGAATGCAGGATGCATCTGTCTTTAGGACTGATTCATTCTTTCTGCTGGCACAGTCTGTTTTCCCCAGCATGCAGACATTTAATCTAGCCCCGTGGGGATGTTTATGCCATTTAGTAAAAAGGGCTCTGTTTTGAACTTGCTACCTAGCTGTCTGCATTCACATCCACTCTAAGGAGTACTAGCCACAGGCATGGTTGACACAAGTCTGCTGGTGCTGTCAGGCCTAGATATGTGCTCCTGTTTTATTTAGAGGTATATTGTGGAAGCGGTAAAGAGGTCTCCACCAGCTCACCCCTGCAATGGCCTGCCTCCACCCCCACAATGGAGACCTATTGGGGAGGAGACCCAGGCCAAGTCTTCTGAGTACCTGATCAGAGCAGTCTCTTGCAACCCAACCACTTGGGCAAAAACTGAACGCAGAAGCCCTACAGCATCACCCTTCCATAAGAACTTGTCCTCCAACAACATCTTTCTGGATCCCAGCTGGGAAGCATATATTTGGATAAGACGTGATTTTTCTGGGAGAGCTTATTTGTTTTTCCTAATTTATTTTTGGCAACTGCTTTGGTTTAATAGGCACATCATGGGGAATTCTACTTCTCCTGAGACAAATTTGTCCTTGAAAGAACTTCAGTGATTGGAACAGTTATATTAGGGATGAATTTGGCAGATTATCTTTTCAGTCTGGGTAAACATCACTTAGCTGCTTTAGCATTATTTGCTCAGATAATCAATACACACAGCAGACACACAGAAATTAAGGCAAATCCATCGCATCACTGGACACAGCTGAGAATATATGCTGTAACACTTGGGCAAGATTACAGAAATGCTACAACTTGAAAATGTATAGCATGTCTCTCTCAGCAAAGGACTGCTCATGGCTTTGATCACATATATGCCCAACAGATCACTTTTCAAATACTTATGGCTTCCACTCTTGTTTTTTTCAGTATGATTGGTACAAAAGAGAAGTATCTTTGGCACTTAATAGCGTACAGGATTACACAGCATTAGAAAGATGACCTTTTTATTCTTCTCCACAAGTTACATAAAGTACTTGTAAAACATGCTGAGCATTGCTTTCTGGGCTGCTGAGTGGCAGGGAAATTATAGCAGGTGAAAGCAAAAGGTACAGGTTTGATAACTATTTTAAGAGAACATTTTTCAGCCTTATCAAGCCAGAGCTGGCATTTTATTTATTTTACCTTTGGAAAAAGTGGTACATTGACTCCTCCTCACTTCATACATCAGCTGAGGGGAGAGAGATTCTGCTTGAGAAACATGCTGTTTTGTAAATGTTAAAAATTTGCATGAGATTTTTACTTATCATAGAATCATAAAATAGTTTGGGTTGGAAGGTACCTTCAAAGGTCATCTAGTCCAAACCCCCTGCCACGGGCAGGGACATCTTCAACTAGATCAGGTTGTCCAGAACCACATCCAGCCTGGCCTTTGATGTCTCCTGGAATGGTGCAGCCACCACCTCTCTGGGAAACCTCTTCCAGCATTTTAAAATATCCTCAAACTGCACTACAGCCACCATCCAGGCTGAACTCTTCTTTTGAAATGCTACCTGTCCTTTCCATACCCTGCCCGCACACAGCTCAGGTCAGAATGGTTGCCCTCCCTGATCTCAGATGGTATCTGGGCCCCTCTGAAAAGACAGCACTCTCATGCGCAGCTGTCCTGGGATCAGTGCTGAACACGTTCCTCTCTCTCTTCTCTCTCTTGCTGCAATAGCCAAGGTAATCTCTTTCAAAACAAACCCACCCCACTCAGAGTTAAGACCTGCAGAAAGAGATGAGGGTGGATGCAAATTATTCATTGATGTGTCTGGAAGGTCCAAACCCATGTAACAAAAAGCTAGATCTAAAATACAGGCAAAACTGTGGCTAAAAGGATTGAAATCAGCTCAGAGAAGTTCTAGCTATGATGCCTGTCAAAACGGGATCTTGCCCTCTAGCAGCTTTCAGGATCTCCTCATGAGGGCCTAGGACTTAGTGTTTCTTGAGATCTCCATCTGGAGATGAGCACCTTTGTTCTTTCTCTCCTACCTCTTTAATAGGAGTTCAACCCATAGGAAAGCAGTTTCTTGGCTGATTTGGTGACACCTTTTCCGAAGCTGTCACGAAGAATAAGTCACTGGTTATTAAGAGCTCTTCTTTGCTTAGCCATATGCCTCTCCTTTTAAACTTTGGCCCAGGATGGAGGTAAAAATAAAAGCAGACTTGGCACAGGGCAGACTTACAAACAGCTGAATGGTTTTCTACTCATGGGAACAGTCAAGGAAACAGAGTGTTTGCTGTGGATGGGAGCAGACATGCACTAAATAGTCACAACTAGGTTACTCTCTCAGCAGAAGGAAAATAACATTACCAGCATCTTACCTTCTGCAGGTCCTCATCCTGCAAAGTGGTCCTGACCTCTCAGTTTTGCCTGGTAAAGCTGCTCTGGCCATGCAGAGACTTTGGCTCTGGCATGTCCCCAGGCATTTGTATTGAAGTTCTCCATTGTGCCACCAAAGAGTGTTGCACTGAACCTGGGTTTCCTCTTACCTCACAGAGTATTCCCATCCTTGTGGATGAGGAATAGTTGAGAGGGAAGGTAGCAATATTTCCTCCTGAGGTTTCCCCTCCTCCCCCATCACTTCCCTTCCTGCTTAAAGTCTCACATGTATTTTCCCAAGATAACTGCAATTCTCAAGTAAGATCATCCTTGAGAAAATCAGCTCCTCTTGTTAGAGTCATTCTGGACTAAAATAATGAGCTGACCTCTTGTCAGAAAAGGAAGATACACTCTGACCCTAGAGTGACCTTCAGGAATTCCCTCTTCTCCCTATCTTCTCAGTGCCTTTTCATTATTTGATCTCCATTATGAATTTCTTCTACTAGAGAGCTGCTTCTCCAGCACTTTTTGACGTTTGACACATTTTGACAGAAAAGGTGAAAGGAAAAGCAGAGCAGGGCTTACGGGAGGGTCAGCGGAACAGACTGCTGGAGCAAGGTGGCCCATGTTGCAATCCAAGTACTGCATCAGCTTGTGGACTGCATCCTTTGGGCTGTCATAAGTGGGGCAGTAGGTCATGGGCCCAGTGATGGATACAGCTTTCCACAATCCCTCCTACTCCAATGCTATAATAGCACAGGATGAGATCCTGCATACTGTGTTTCATTTTCTTACCTAGTTTTGGAAAGGTTGTTCCAGCTGTCAGTAGTCTCGTGACTCAGTGTTCCAATTACCATGGCTTTCAAGTGTGTACATCAAGAACCAACACTCTTAATTTAATGCATAGTTCACAGCCTTCCCTGTTACCACAAAAAAATGTTTGAAACCACAAACGGATACACACTGTTTGCTCAGCTGCTGCAAGTTTGCTGCAGTACGCTTGCATCACCATAGTACAGATGTGGCAGACAGAAGAGCAGAGCAAGGGAGGCACCAGCCCCATCCAGCTCAGGACCTTGTGAAGGAATGGCTTTTTATATCATCACTAAGTAGGATGAGTTACATGAAAAAAAAAAAGAAAATTAAACCCCCCCCTGAAATCCCTGCTGGCCTTTCAGAGACATCAAAAAATTGAATAAGGATGCTATTTTATTCTTGTCAAATTTAGTTGACACCATAATTTCATTTGCATTTTATTCACAGACACAATACAACACTAGACAGAGGCGTTATGTGACAAGAGTATTAATGTCACAAAACAATCACCTGCATCAAGTGACTCAAGCAAGAAATAGAAGTCTCTTAGCAGCACTTCAGTGTGTCACACACTTATTACAAACTACATCACATCATTCCATACATAGCTGTTGAAATATTTATTTGAACTATAAATCTTTTTTTTTTTTTTTTTCCAAGATAAACAAAATCTGAGTTGATGTCAAAGGTTATTCCCTAGTATTTCTTTTTCTGTATTGGGTCCAGTATTCCTATACCAAGTCTCAGTCAGATACAATATTTCATGTCTTAATAATTTTAATTATTACCATTGAATGTGCATTAATTATCTATGAGCTGTATTTGAAACTCAGATGTTGTTCTTATCCAAACTGCAATCTGCTGGTCACAGAAATGTGTGCAAATGTGGTTTGGTTTGATTTGATTTACTAACCAAGGAAGAACCCACAATTTCATTAAGAAGTAGCTGAGGAGAGGAAGCTTTCTTCATTAATAAAAACAACTAATGAGTTTCTCAGCTGTCTTACAAAACAGCCTACTACTTCAAGGCTGGCACCCCAGCAGACTAATAATCCAGTGCTAACTGGAATATACCAGGCAAGACATTCAGCTTTTGGTTCTTATTTATACTATCTCCGCTCACAAACAGCTTTATTTCAAATTTTTACTTAAAAATAAAATAAAACCTTGATTTAATCTGAAGCAAAACCCTTACAATATGAAAGTTTCTCAGGACTTTGAGGAAGGTTTGCCAAGGAAGAGTGCATTCTCATGCTTCAGGTGGGACTGTTACCTCACGTACCAGGAGGGGAAGGGGGTTGTAATTCCTACTCCTCCATCCTTGCTTTCTGAACAAATGTGGCAAGAAAACAAAAGCAGTGCTCAGAGCAAGGAACAGCCAGTGGGGGTCAGGGAACTGATCCTGCAGTAGCTGTGGAGCCAGACTGCTTGCAGAATCACCAGGAAAGCATTAGGGCTTGCTAAGCACCCGTGCCTCTTTCTTCCCACCTTAATGATGCATTGCCTACAAATAAGAAAAGTATCGATGCTAAATGCTTTCCACAGGGTAAAACTCCCTCTCAGTAGCTGCTTCTTTTATTCCCTGAGTGAGCTTCTTAATTAAAAAAAAAACAAACTAAACCAAAACAGACCAAAACACATACACACACAAACCCAAGATGAAATCAAAAAGCAAAACAGAAAACCAAGAAGTGAACCACAGGCACACACACAAAATCCAAAGTCCAGGTTATACACTTAGTGCTACTTATTAAGAGTTGCTGTGGTGCTGGTGATGGGATAGAAATAGTTATTGAAACGGATTCAAGCATTATCACCCTGGTTTGGTTTAAGTCTCCGGAATGGTTAGGAAAACATCAGGTGTTAATGCCCTGGTCGGTCTGAGCTCTGGGAACCGTTGAGAGAACAATGAATGGGAAAGGTGGGTTGGCAAAACAAAGTAGGCAGTTTGCATGATAAAGCAGGATGTGCATCTCAAAGACAGACCAAACAATGCGAGTATGTGTAATTCTCAGTAGCTTTGCTAAATTG
>WYDI02042160.1:0-10011 GCA_009867235.2 Psittacus erithacus
AGGGATGGGGCAGCCACAGCTTCTCTGGGCACCCTGTGCCAGCGCCTCAGCACCCTCCCAGGGAAGAGCTTGTGCCTCAGAGCTCATCTCAGTCTCCCCTGTGGCAGGTTAAAGCCATTCCCCTTGGCCTGTCCCTACAGGACCCTGTCCAAATCCCCTCTCCAGGTTTCCTGGAGCCCCTTCAGGCACTGGAGCTGCTCTAAGGTCTCCCCTTCAGGAGCCTTCTTTTCTCCAGGTTGAACCAGCCCAGCTCTCTCAGCCTGGCTCCATAGAAGAGCTATGGAAATTCAGGAAACAATCCTAGATGACTGACTGTGGGTGGCGAGAGGGTCGAGGCTGGATGGCAGGACAGGAGTGATTTTGCTGGGGCAAATTCTGCCTCCTGGCTGGTGGCCCCATTACACCCACATGCTAGGGATTGCACTGGTGCTTCCATTGAAGTTGCTTTTTATTTTTACGTGTTCCTTTTCTACTTCACTTGTTGTGTTTAATGTACATTAGCTCACATTTTGCCTGCATGGAGTGGGACATTTGAGAGGCATGAAATGACAAAACAGGGCTTTGTTTTCCAGCCAGATTCCCTCCGTGTATGCTCCTCCGGTGTCTGCCTCGGCTTCCAGCTCCATCATCACATCCAACAGAGCCTGGGGCAAAGCTGAAGAAAAACACCCAGCGCATTCAATTTACAAACAGAAATAAACACCTTTTCGGCAGGTTCTACATAATCACTAAACAAAACCAGGGGAGAAAAAAGAAAAACCACAACAAAAACCACAAAAAACCCCCCCTCAACACAGCGTTTTTTATGTCGCTTGTGTGCGGCGGTGACCCTTTATTTTCTTGAGGAAATAACACTATTATGGAACGATGTCTAGCACTGGGCTCTCGAGCAGCGTCGCAATCTCCTTTCTTGTTTCCCAAGGAGCTGGGGCTTCGGCTGCGGGGTCGCACCTCAGTAGATTGCCTGGCTCTGCCTGCGCGGTGCCGGCACGGCTGCTCTGTCCCACGGCGATGCCAGCTCCGTGCCCCCGGACCAAAGCCATTTCGCGGTGCCGGCCGCCGGGATGCGCAACTCCGGCGAGCGCCCGGCAGAGCGGGTGAAAATGAATCAGATATGAAAATGTCTGAAGCAATAAATTAACACACGGCAGGGGGGTGATAGCTTAATCCTTCCTAGTCCAAACAGTACCTGACACCCATTACTGCTACAGGAGGTGGGACACCGTAGCGGTACTGGAGCGAAAATGATGATTCCCAATGGATTTGAGGCATTGCAATAGGTATGTAATGCGATTCTGGGAGGGAACCTGAGCGGGGTTTTATAGTGTTTGTACACGGAATCCAGGTTAACCTGCCAGAGTGTTTCCCTGGGCTTCCTTGTTTTGATTAACCTAGAAAGCGGGTGTTTTAAATTTAAGCAGAACTTTATTGTTTTAAGCCTTTGTTGAGCGTCTGATAATTGATCATAATTCATGTTAAGACTAATAATGTATATCTAACAGTCACATACCATAAAATATTACCATCTTGACTGAATACATTTATTTGTAGAATGATTAAACAAGACAAAATCGTCAGTAGCAGCCAGCATCTAACAGCAAGCATCTTTAGAGTAATTTAATATTTACTGTGGAAAACCTTAATACCTATTTGAAACTGATATACTGAAAGTTTTTAAATGCATTTTTTAATATAACTGACTTGTATTTCTGCAATACTTTCTTCCAGGAAAATAACATCATCCTGGGTTTTAGCATTGATGGCAGATAAACAAAAATGCTGTTGCCAAGAACTTTATTGCAAAATGAAATGTCCTGGGAAACATATTTAATTTGCTGCTTTCCCTAATACTACGCCAAGCTCTTCTTCCAGGTACACCCATGTAAACCTACACTGACTTGAGGTTTTACTAGAAGGCTGGGTTTTCTTATTTTTTGTTGCATATATATTGAAACTAAAGAAATCTATGAGCTCATGGACAAATTGAGAGAGCACTTAGATACTTCTTTCCCATTTCTTCCCCTCCTTGGATGAAATTCAGAAATATGAACACTAGATGAAAACGCAGAACTCAGAATCTGAGCACGCTTCATGCATCCCACATTTATCTGCTTGTTGCAACACAAACTTTTCCTTTAAAACAACTAGCCTTGTGATGCCAAGACCTCCTGACTCCTTCAGAAGGACAATAAATAAGTATGATATGAAATGCATAGACCTATAATAACGTCACATTCACTTTTTGTGGATCAACTGATAGGTTTGGTTATCAGATTCATTGTAAGCAGAACAACCTGCCCGTAGTACACTGGTTTGGGGAGAAGGATTTAGCTCCAGTGCCAAAAAAAATACAACATAAAACCATGGTGTGGGCTGAAATATCAGGCTACAACTTTACTTTGACCCAGGTGTGAGATAACCATAACTACACACACTCTGTCCTCCTGTGTATTAGTGGCACTGATAACTCACAGGCTATGCAACCCAAAATCACTCTAGAGGCATTTGGGAGCAGAAAATGGAGATTCAGAGCTTACCAGGCCTGCAGACGTTGGCACTGCTTCTAAAGCTCAAAGTCCACTAGTCCATGGGTTTCCCATGGCTGTTCATTGCCGATGGTGCAAGGTCAGCTCTGCCCATCTCATTCACCGCTGAGGGCTGGACTGTGGTTCTGGCAAATGAGACTCATCACATTCCTCTTGATGCTGCCTAAAAATTAAGTAAAGTGTTAGCAGTATGCAAATGGTTTCCATCTCTTAAATCCTATGGAAAAAATATGGGAGTGTGAACATTTTGGTCAGCAGTATGTGTGCTTGCCCAGAACAACAGAAGAGGGGTGCATGCTCCATCAGGGCACGTTGCTATGAAAGACCAATTCATCTCCCAGTGATGGACACTTTAGAGCAGTGTTTCTCAATTGTTTAAAGTTGAAAAAGCATCCAATCCTTTTGAAGAAAACCTACAGATCACCTTGGAAAGTGTCACCACAACGGCCTCCTTCTGCAATCCAGGGGTAAAACTTTGCGTGCTCACTGTATCTCTCTGCTGCCTTTCGGCTTTTTTGTATGTGTGAGTGCATGGGCACATTTGGTCACCCTGATAGAATCTCAGATCAATTCTCAATGCCATATGGCTCACTGGTAGCTCCAGAACCATGAGAAAATAGAAATAGGCTGCAGTATTGAAAAAATTATGTATGTCCACATTTATACCTAACGAAATATTAGGCATAACAGACTTGATTCTTCACCTCTTTGCAGCACGTACATAGTGGTTTGCAGTTATGAAAATCTAGACCAAGCTCGACATTAATGCTATGTCTCTGACAAGGTAGTTTTATATACTCAATTACCACTGCATTATCTTTCATCTCTACTATATATGAAAACAGTAAGAAGCAAATATATTTCACTTACAGTTCCTTCATTCAAAAGAGTTTGCCTTTGTCTTCCTTTATCCTATTCACTGACAGCAAACTTCATGAATTAACTGGCTCATGGTATAACTCATGCATGGAAATCCAATATAACCTCTTGACTATAAGCAGTAATATTTCGCTTATCGTACACTAAAAGAATTTTTACTAGTTAATTAAGATTTGTTTGCTTAATTTTTTTCAGGCAGTTCAGGATGTTGCTATTCTGTCATGTGGCTGGGAAAATCGTGATGTATACACTGTATAAAAGTGCCAAAATAAGAAATGTTAGACTGCAGTGTCTGTGGTAGTAAATCTTTTTTGTAATCCTAACTTCATATTTCCATTGAATTGTTCCTCTCCAGCTCTGCAGACAGTTGAAGTATCTGAGTATAGTCACATATGCTTTGCTGCTGCTAACAGCCTAAAGTTAGTAATCCGAAGGCACACATACAGCGCAGAGTATGCTGTTGGCACTCCTCGGGCTGCAAAATATTACAGCACACCTTATATAGTGCTTGCTTTCGAAATTTCCTTTGCACTTTGTTTACTATATATTCCAATAGTGTAATATTAAACAAAAACAGTGTGTCCTGTGCCAGAATGATTGATTACTACACCATGGCAAGGTCACCTCCTAGGAACAGGCTGAGTGCAGTAAGGGCTGTCTGACTCATACAGTTAACACTATATCCGCATTGTATGAATGTCACCAGCAATCCAGTGATTTATTGCTTGGAAGGCTCTGTTCAATTTTTTCTGCCTGACCAAATTGCACATTTTCTAGAAAAAGAAGCAAAAATATTTCAGCACATGGATTACCCCAAGTCCTCATTTCTCCCACTAGGTTCAACGAGTCTTTTCAAAGATGCTGATCATCAAAACCTCATTTTTTCACTTTTTTTCCACCCTCTTCTGCCAGATATTTGGCAAAAATGATTATTACACTAATGAAAAGGTGCAGCAGAAGATTAAGGAGTTTTTAATCAGATTTTGGTAACATCTGTGGGCCAGGAATAAGGGCAGCTGTATGTTCTGTTTCTTAATTTCAGTAAGATTTACTCTGGATATAAAATGTTAGCCTCAGGCAAAATTTAACTGGTTTAAAAGAGAAGAAATGATAGTCTTACCAAAACTACCTAACTCAAACTGTTTGAAAATAGTGACTGAGATTAATCCCTTTCCCTCTAAGAAAACCCTACTTTCTGACAAAGAAGATATAATTATAGATTGAGAGAAATGACTTTCAAAATTAACATTCCAGCAGATCCCAACATAATAGATACATTCATTCCTCATGTATCTGCATGGAAATCAAAGGAGATGCATCATGTTTGTATCCGGCCTTTTATTTTTAGAACATATAGCACGTTAGCTTGCTCGCACCCTGTGCACAGAGGGAGAGATGCAGCACAGCCTCGCATCCTGTCGGGAAACCAGGATGGGGGTCTGGCAACCTGGGATCAGTTTTGGGCTCTGCAAACTTGGGGTCACCAAAAAGGGATGGGGTTTGGGAATGCATTCAGGTACCTATAAATCCAGGCACATGGAGTAGAGGGGAGTGCTGCAGCATTTTCAAAAATCACCTTTTTCTGTAGGCATCTGCATCTTTAGGTGCTTTTTCCATACCTTTAAAAATCTGCTTTTTGTTTCTCTTTCCATCTCACGCCACCCTTGTATCATTAGGCCTTGCAAGGAAAAAAAATCAGCAGAAAATCCGGGGTTAATACAATCCTTTCTCTCAAAGAACAGTAAAAAATAGCTAGGTAATGTATCTTAACAAACACTACAAAATGCATCAATTAATGCTGCATCTAGCGAACGGTATCTGACACGAGAACTGAGATATATCAGGTCTCCTGAACCTGTTACAATTACTCTGCTTTTTCTATTATGACAATAAGCGTATCTGTGCAATGAAACTCCCATTACCTACCTGCCCTTCAAAGTGATCTCTGAGCATCAGCTGAGAGACCACAATTTAGGAAGCAACGACTGGAACCATCCTGAGGCATTAAAGAGTGTCTTCCACCTCTTTTAGTGCAGTTTTTATGTCAGGACCAACATTTTGCCCATCAGTCTTTTGCTGTTCCTGTTTATACTTATGGACTAATCAATATTTTAATTTTAAATGGAAAAGAAAATTAATTTGGGGTGAAAGAGAGCAAGGATCTAAGCACAGGTGAGTATGCCATACCTTTGATTTATTAAGTCCAAAAGTGTTCCGGCTCAACAAGGATGAGTTCATTGATTCAGTTCACTCCAATGAAAGAAAGGAAGAAAGAAGGAAGTGCAATGAAACAAAAAATTCAGCTGCATGAGCTCAACAAACCCAAAATGCCCACAAAAGAGGGTGGATTGCGGAGCCACCACACCACAGTGATGCTGCCAGGAGCTAATTCTGCAGCAGCTCCATTACCACCTGCACGTGACTTCAGTCATACTTCATCTTCTAATTGATATCTGCCATTGCCTCATAACTAACGATGACTAATGGTAATACCTAGAAAGACAAATAAAAGCTAATGCAAAACCATACTGTGGCGTGGTTCCCTTTGGAAAGCTCTCGGGCCATTAAGAAGCAATTCGAACTGGAGATTGATGTGCCCTGGGGGTTGCTCCCAGGGATGCGGTGTGTCTCCAAAGCCCCGGGGCTGGGCTGCTCTGGAGGAGGGCATGCTCTCCAACCCTTTCCAGCGGTACCAGTCACTGCCACACTGGAGCACACCAAGCCACAGCACTTCTCTGGCTCTGCTGAATGCAAATGTAGCCCATCATCACCAAGATGCATTCACTGCCCTGCTCCAGGAAGGCAGCATCATGCAGCAACGGCACATTGCTTTCTCTGTTCTATTTGTGCTTGTTTATCCACCAGGCTCTGTGCCACAGTGCGACTTCTTGGATGTAAAGTATTAAGGAATTAAATTCCCAAGCTCTATAGACAGGCAGTGACAATAAACAGCTTGTTTTCAACAGGTAGCACCTCGTACACACAAAACCCGACTTGGTTTATAGTAATGTAATTTCTTGATTAAACATGATGATTTTTCATGAGACTCATCCATACTGATTTGGAAAAGTTACGCTCTTTTAATTACAAAGTTTATGTCACCCAGTGCAATTTTAATGTAATGAAACATTAAACTGGACCTTGTGCTTGATGTAAGATAAAATTATTCATTGAATATTAGACCACTAGGCCACCTACTGTTCTTTTACAAATGGTTGAACTACCACGGGGTTACAGAACTTAACATGTAAATTGCAGCAGAAGTTATAATTTCTGTTGCAAATCCCAAAAGACTGTCATTTAAGTCAAATATATGAGTGAAATTTTGCCTCTGTGCTGTAATAATGCAGGGAAAATGACCAAAATCTGAACATATCTAAAGTACTTATTATCCCAATAATAATGCACTTTTACTTATTTAATCAAGAGCCTTAAAAATTATTAATAGCAAGTTCTTCTTATAAAAATGGAGTTTTAAACACTGGCATTTAATTTTAGGGATAGCAATACTTGATCTAGCCCATTAGTGAGATCTTTTGTAAAGCCAAGCAGCCTGTGCTTTTCAGAGCAATTCCTGCCTGTCTTTGAGTTCATTACTCTCACATAAGTGAGAACAGCTTTATAAAATAATCTTTCTTAAAGTGAATTTAATATTTAACTGCACACTGAAAACCTTGGGTAAGTTCAGTCAGATTAGAAAAATCAGGGGCTGAAATCCCCGCGTAGAGCAGATTTGCATGGATCCTGCTCAGAAGCCTGTTAAAATCCACGGGATCGTTTCCCTTCATCCCCAAAGCCTTCGGATCGGGTGTATAAATCGGGGAGGGCAGTTGCAGGGAAATTATTCGCAGTGCCTGAGCTTGCCTCCCAGCCGCTGCCGAAGAGGAATCTGAGCAGTGACTGTGCATCACCCTGAATCTGTAATAATAGCACCTTTCCTGTCACTCTTTGTCCCTTCATTTTTAAACGTGATTGGGTCAGGAGCAGGCAATTTGCATTTTTATATAATCTTTGCTCAGGTGATTCAGCCGCTCTGACGTTTTAGCATTTTGTGTGCAGCTCCGGGTTTCACCTCCTTTCCTCGCGCATTTCCATACGATGGGGGTCTGCCATCCTCGCAGCTGATACAGATCTATTTAGCTTCTCCCCCTTGCCATACCTGCAGTCTGTAGCAGGTTGTCAGGGAATGAATTTTCATTTTCTCCCCCGTGAGTCCATCACGTGGCTGTCACCAGAATTTGCTCTGTCTGAACTCCTCCATCCCCCTGATTTATGGCTGGTTGATGGGAGGTTGGAGGGCTCTCAGTGTAGCAATAATCTGCACCCTGGTCTGGCACCCATCTAAAGTTAGGATTTCTGATCTAAATATTTAGTCCCGGCAGTACAGCCATCATTTATGAAATTATTAAATAACTTTTCGTCGGACCAAACACCTTTGGGATATTTTTCTAGGTCAATATTCATCAACAGACCCCGAATGTAAAGGTTAAGTGCACATTTCCTCTGCCAAATAAGAATGAATTTCAAACCTGATTGATTCTGGTCATGGAAACCGTAAATACTTACTCCAAATGGTAGATAGGTTACTAAGTCCACTCATTTCCACATCTGATATCGATAATACTCTGCTTCCCCCTTATCAGCCCCTCTCATATTTCACCTGGGCGAGCGGCGCGCGGGGAGCCGGCCGTGCCTGTCGGGGCTGGCTGATGGCCCCTGCCTTCCCTCGCGCCATTCTTCAGTGGTCCTTGAATCTTTCACCCCTGTCACTCCTCTTTCATCATTATCTGAGGTGATCGGTCAGCCCTGTGCCACCACCTGTCTCTTCGATCCGATGCCAACAGTGCTCCAGAAAACTGTCACTCCCGAGCTCCTTCCATTTATAGTGAGTCTCATTAACACCTCTCTTCCCTCTGGCCATGTGCCACTACAATTTAAGATGACTGTTGTTACTAAACAGACACACAAAAATATGTTAAAATAGTGTTAAGAGCCTGATTTAAATCTATTAAAGCCTGACAATTTGGAGTTAAAATCTCCCTCCGTGTCTGTGCGCGGCTGGGGGGGGTGTATGTGTATTTTATATTAATGTATTTATACCTGTATAAATATACACATGCATGTATTCCCCCTCCCGCAGCTTCCCCTCAGCCTCAGCACTGCACCTCGTCTGGGAACAAACGCTGCTGCCGGGCCCCAGACACAAAGCCCGAGTAAAGAGGATTTATGCCGGGGACATAAAGGCGGCTGCAGGAAGGGAAAGGAGAGGCAGAGGCAGCACTGGAGTGCTCCTGGGGAGAGCTGAGGCTGGGGCAGCCCTGCCCCAGCACCCCTGATCTCCCAAAGCAGCTTAAACATAAGCATGTGGGCAGCCCTGTGTGGATTAACCCCATGCGTGATACTGACTCTGTTTCTTTTTACCTTGATTTTTCTGTCCATGAGCAAGTGGGGATAACAATACCCAGATAATAACAATGGTCCCAGAGAGATTTTTGGAAAGGAGACGGTGAATGGACCCAAGTTGCCTCTATTAAAAAACCTGGTTTTAAGTTTTAGGCACCCGAAGATGCTTTAATGTCTGAAATGATAACAGGAGTGTGGACAACCCCTGAGCTCTGTGGGTAAATGGTAAACATTTTGCCACTCTGTTTATAGAATTTCAATCCTCTTCACTAGCTATAAGAGCACTTTTCCCTTTCATGAGTTTAAAGAGCACTCAGACGGTTCTTGACTGACGAATTTTTGCATTGCAATACCTGCACCCTTAAAATGAGTCAGGATTTTCCTCTCAATTCTCCTACAGCAGCACTTGCTTAGAAGGCACCAATGAGAAAAGAGTCTGAGTGATGGCAAGAAGTGAAACTAAGGGGTTTCTGCCCTCTTGGGGGCCAGGCCAGCATAAAAAGCTTTTTTCAGAAGCAGATCCTACTGCCAGGGACAGGCAGGGACAGGCCATCGCTGCTCTCATGTAGTCCTGTGTCCTTGCACATGGATGTTCCTATGGCCACCAGGGCCACTGACAGCCCTCCTGGTTAAAGCACTGTTGGGAATGCCCTGGAAATACAGACAGCAAGGCTGGAATCTTGATCTGCTGGAGAGCAGGAGGCTCTGCAGAGGGTTCTGGGCAGGTTGAATGGGCTGTGGCTAATGGTATGAGGTTCAACAAGCTCAGTGCCAGGTACTGCACTTGAATCACAACCCCATGCTTGGGAAGAGTGGCTGGAAAGCTGCTCAGAGGAAGAGGATCTGTGGGTGCTGATTGATGGAGCTGAACATGAGCAGCTTGTGCCCAGGCAGCCAGGAAGCCACCAGCATCCTTGCCTCTACCAGCGCCAGTGCAGCAGCAGGGCCAGGGCAGGGATTTTCCCTCTGTGCTGGGCACTGGTGATGCTGCACCTCGAATCCTGTGTTCAGCTCTGGGCCTCTCACTACAGAAGAGACAACGAGGTGCTGGAGCGGGGCCAGAGAAGGGCAACGGAGCTGGTGCAGGCCCCAGTGTGATGGGGAAGGGCTGAGGGACCTGGGGGGTTCAGTCTGGAGAAGAGAAGGCTCAGGGAGGACCTGATGGCTCCCTACAACTGCCTGA
>WYDI02042160.1:10615-24016 GCA_009867235.2 Psittacus erithacus
GGCTGAGGGACCTGGGGGGTTCAGTCTGGAGAAGAGAAGGCTCAGGGAGGACCTGATGGCTCCCTACAACTGCCTGACAGGAGGATGGAGAGAGGTGGGGGTCAGTTTCTTCTCTCAGGTAACAAATGACAGGACAATAGGAAACAGCTCAAGCTGCACCAAGGGAGATTTAGATTGGATATTAGGAAAAACATCTTCACTGAAAGGGTTGTAAAGCACTGGTACAGGCTGCCCAGGGCAGTGGTGGGATCACCACCCCTGGAAGTATTTAAATGACAAGTAGATGTGGCACTTAGTGGCATGATTTAGTGGTGGACTTGGCAGTGCTGGTGAACAGTTGGACTCAATGATCTTAAAGGCCTTTTCCAACCTAAACAATTCTTTGATTCTATGACATAACCACAGACATCTTCAGGATGACCTGGTGCTTACGAATGAGCGCCTACATAAGCCTTGACAAGGTCTGGGGCTTAAGGAGATTTCAGAGCTCACAGGTTTGTTCTGCTGAGAATACAGCATTCAGAAAACTGAAATTCAGTGGCGTGGGTAGCAGAGACCTGTGTGTGGTCACCTGCTCCCATGGGGGCACACAAGTGGGGTTTTGCACACTGGCACAATTTTAGTGGTGCTTTTCGAAAATACGGCCTAAAATGTTGTATGTTTTTTAGGAAAATTCTGTATTAAAACCAAACAATGAGAACAATTTTACCTTTTTTGCAGTCTCAGCATACATAACAGGCTTAAACATGCATAGCAGTTTGCCAGCTTAAAAATAAAACATTTTGATTGTGTTGGATTCAACCCAAAACCTCAGGTTTGACCACCCCACACTCAGAAAATACAAGCACCTGAATTTAGAGCTGAAGCCAAATTTTGCTACTGGTTCTTGTTTTAACACTGAGCAATGCTTTAATAATGAACCCACTCTTGAACACCTGAAATGCAACTGGGCTTCAAACATGAAGGCTCCTCTCCAACAGGCAGCTGCCTGCAAGTAGAGGGGCTGCTTGTATAGAGCTCCCTGTAGATGAAGGTCTCAGTGAGATAAAGGCAAGAAGAGCCAAGAGGCAAGGAGAAGACAATCTGTTATTTCTTGTTTATCCACTGCAATTTAGAAGCATCACATATTTATTTATTTATTTATTAATCTATAAAACATTTTCATACAGATTGAGATCTCGAATGCCAGGCCTGAGCGTGGAGCAAATTGGTTTTGCCAAGTTACGCACTGTGGAAAATAAACCTTTGTAACAGAAGCACTCCTATGAGCTGCTGCATGAATGGGGCTGCTTTAGCAGCATCTTCCAGGCAGGCTCCTGCTTTTTCCAAGCTATATTCCCAATTTTCAGATGCTCTTTTCCTGTACATAGTGTTTCAGTGGGTAAGGTTATATCTAGTGATGCTGCTGTTAGTGTTAACACTGAGCTCGCTGTGTTCAGGCTAAACCACTGGGATAAAGCATTTCCACTACTTGCTATTTAATATCTATCAAAACGGTTTCTGAAGCATGGGGTTAGGGACAAACTATGCCCAAAAACTCAGCAAAGCACAATGTGCATACAGTGGATGGAAACAAGAGATGACTCAAGCCATAGCTTTCAAAGTAGCACTCAAGTAACAAGCTTAATCAACAGACAGACATGCTTTTTCATGTGTTTCTCTGCAAACCATGAAACTCTGCCGCCTCTGATGACAGTTTTGGTGTCATCCATGTATTTGCCATGTGAAGCCTCTTGAAAACAGATTGTGAAGGCTGTTGCATCAGTCAAAATAACTGATTGAGACATTTAAAATATGGACATCAAAGGCATGATTAACTTTTTCTGATTATTTTGCTCTTTTATTTGTATCTTCTCCTCCGCTTTATTATTTCATTAATATTTACTTATTTATTATTTTCCTCACTATCTACATCTAAAGGTTATGAATAAAAGCAAAAATGTTTTAATGCTTCCATGTTAAACATCCCTTGGACAAAGCTGCAGCATTTCTTCTCCTGGCTATGAACTGACATCTCCAAACTATGCTGTTGCTACAAGAGATGCAAACAGGAACCCTCAGGAGAGCAGCATGGTCAGATGGCACCTTATCTCCTATGTCTGAGGGTATCATTGCCCATCCATACACCTCTGGCTGTATTATATCATGTGGAATTAGAAAACCAACTCTGAAGTGAATCCAAGCCTTGCAGACATCACAGTTATCAGTGTTGCTGCACAGGGCTCTCACTGCACCCAGCGTTTGGGGGTATCTTTCTGTCCTATCAATGTTGGGAACTGTATTTCTGGTCCTGAAGTTTGCTTTCATCATTACTGATCATGCAATCTTGTTCTATGACCTGGAACATGTCTGCCAACAGTGTTTCTTCTTCTTACAATGTCCAAAGTTGCAAAGGAAAGTTACTGTCATGAGCTCAGGGAGAAGTCATGCCTTATGGCTACTGCAGTGCATTACAGTGCATTAGATTTGTCCATTTGCCAATCATCACGCATTTACTTTTGTGGCATTAAGTAAGCTAAAGGCAGTGACTGCAGATTTACTGTCAGGCTCCTGATACCGCATTATGGTTTCCTTGGAGCAGCACGGGCACTGTGCTGTTAGTGCTGAAGGCCAAGCATAGCACTGCACAGCTGGCCAGGCTCAGCCCAGCCTCCTCTATTGCTGACCTTGCCATAAGGTCTGGCCCAGCAGAAGTGAGGTAAAAGAAAAAGGCTTAAGTATGCTTATGCATATTTTTTATAAGAAGTATAAATGCAAAAATGCTTTGAGCTTTATGTCAGCATTCATCCCAGTGCTACTTGTCAAATCATGAACACCGGGTTTGCTATTTATTGTTCTTTTCCTTCCATCCTACATGCTTCATTTTCCACCTTAAAGGTACACCAAAAGAAAAACCTGTGATGGTTAAGAAGCTATTGCACTGTTTGTGTGGCTTATCCTGCTCTTGGTCTTCCCTTCTCCAGCCCCTGTATCCCTTTGTCCAATATGCAGGTTTGATATCATTCAGAAGCAGGGCTCTGCTTTCACTATCAACATTCACATGTAGTGCACTGAGATTCTCACTCCCAATACCAGATGTACAAATAGCATTCAAAGGCAAGCAAATATGAAGGCACTTTTCTCACATTTCTTTTACTTTTTTTTTCAAATGCATAAAAAATGAAGGCCAAAATTGCAAGCATAAATCATTCTTCAGCAAGGAAGGAAGGAACAGCAACAGTATTCAAAGACAGTAATTTTAATTATGCATTTCTGTTGCAAAGAGTTTATTTATTAACCAAGTTTGCAAGTGGGTTCTAATTACATGTGGCATGTTCTAGGTGTATCTCAATCCAGAACGAGTTGAAATACTGGCCTTGCTATTATTTGGATCAAAAAACCTCACCTAAAATCTGTCCTTACATAGTCTGTGGATAGAATTTTTAAAAGCAAATTGAATCCACATTTACACTCTGTGGCTAAATCATCACTAGATGATCATCACATACCAAAAGTAAGCTCTTCTTAAAACCAAATGTATACAAAGAGGATGGTATGAGGAGCAAACTCCAGCTCTCCCATGAGCGTTCATCCTTCTTAGTGTTTTGAGACCAAACAAGGCTTAGGTGAAGGCATCTCCCTGCCTCTACAAACTCCTCAAAGGTTTAAAACAAAGGAAAAGGATTATGCTTGGCTCAGAGTCTGCTACCCCAAGTCAACGGGTTTCATGTCTGTTGGCATGCCAGATTTGTGCAGTCCCTCATATTTAGCTGTAGAGGTTGTGACCATACAGTGAGAATAATCAATTGCAATTAATTTGTTTCATTAGATGGGTTATCAAGACTTTTTTCTGTAATTTCAAAGAAGGGAATTTTCCTTTAAACATTTATTTGTTGCTTAGTGCAACAAAGTTTTGGGCCCAACTGCACTATAGGTGTATATCAGCAATAGCAGTAAATAACCATAACAATATTCTCCACACAGCAGCAAGATCCTACTTGTCTTAATAAAAAATGCTTATGCTGACCATAGCTCACCTATGGACCATGAATTTATGGGAAGATGGGCATGTGAGAGTTTCACAGCTCCTGGCATATGCAGATGCACATGCCCCATTCACACTACCCAACATCCAAAGGAGATTTATAGGGTTTCCTTTTTCTTTTATATTCTTTTCAAATCCGGGGGTCAGCAATGAAAGTGGGTCAAAAAAGCATATTCAGAGCCCAGATTTTTGCAGTTTGCCACTGTCCATATTAGTCTAAGGTGCATGGGGTCTCCACCCAACTGGGCCTACAGACAAGGCTTCTAGGAGGTGTTTAGGAAGCTTCAGAGTTAGGAGGAAAAGAGATGAAGTTTCAAACATGTAGCTCTAATTGGAAATCTAGAAGCCACATAGCTAATAGTACCATAATGTTATCCACAGGTGTCCATGGGTGCCATGCACACCAGGATGGTGGGGGCGAGTAGCTTCAGTCTTCATTTGGCCTTTCCTGCAGCTTCCACCCAAGTCCCTGCTCCAACCGCGGTTGCTCATCCCTGCGTTAGAGCCTCTGACCTGCTGATTTGTTTATTTGTGCTGTTGATTCACCCATCTGCTAATGTTTGGTTTGTCATTTGTTTACTTCAAGTTAATGTTTCTTTGATTTTATTGTGAAGCACTATGAGGTCCTAAATGATATGGGCATGTATAAAAATAAATGATGGTTATTTATCATTATCATTATTGCACTTGGCCAGGCCTTTAGCTCACTAAAGATATTGCTGTCTTTGGGGGCCTCTGAGGCTTTACTTTCAGTCTTGGGGAGATTTCTAGTTTCTGGGTACATCTCTAATAATGATCTGCCTAAGAAAATTGTGGTCCTGATATTCCTGAGTATATGATGGAATGCATTAACAATGACAGGTAGTAACAACCCAGACCCCTAAATCCCACTTTCCAATGCAGCCTTAGATTCGTTTTACCATTTTACTTGTTAGCCTAAAAACCAAAAAGTAAATACATGTGAAATCTATGGAAGACTTGTAGAAATTCAAGCTGTCCACAACTAAAGTGGGAAATAACAGCATGGGTTAAAGAGAAGGGAATACAGCAAGTAAAGGACTTGCCTAGCACAGGGGAAAGGGAAGAAGGTTAACCAAGTTAATCTTCCCCTATTTCCTCCACTCCTCATACGAGGCCTCCAGGCTGAACCGTCATTAGGAACCATATAATTGGCTCATCCACAGGATTTCCTTTTTGTGTTCTGAATTATGGCAGATTTTCCACATTCTTCTTTTTTATTTTTTTTTTAGTTTTAAACATTTGAAGCATTAAAACAGCAGGAATCCTTCATCTACAGGTAGAAGATTTGTCCTATTAGTGAGAACACAGAGCCATTTCTAATTCAGGACACTGTTACCACATATTCCCTAGCACCATTAAAATCTGCTGATTAACCAATGGACCAATGGATCTCCGTGTGCTATACAGCTGTCACATCAGATGTTTTCTCTGCTACAATTGGTGTGTAATTTTGCTGGGTTTAAGTGCAGAAGAGGGGAATTTCCTTGTGATGGTACAAATAATTCATCATGGGCTATGGCTCCAGATTGTTATGAGGGAAAGAAATATCTCACAGTTATACTGTAGTTCATCGTACACCTGACAAGAGAGTGGTTGGCACATATAGTGGAAGCTTGATAAAATGTTTTAAAATCAGACACCGAAAAAAGAATTGCAAAAGAAATTCTTCTTCAAAATCATTTTGTGCTGAATTATTTCTTTTTACTTGAAAGCCCTGTTAATATACAGGAAGCGTAGCAGGACTGCTATTAAATGTGTGCAAAAACCCAGCATAATCACTCATTTCATAGAAAGACGCCTTCTTTTTCTTGTTTTGTTTTCCAAACTGATTTTAAAACCAGAGAGAAGCATGTCCTATAGCAAACAGTATAAAACAAATGTTGCTAGCTTTGCTTCATTATGTGGTACATTGTCGTTTTATGCATGTACGCTGTGTGAACAAGAGGGTTAAAAGTTAAACAGTAGCCTAGGGCTAGCACACTTGCAAGCTGAACAGGTACAAAATAGGCTTTTGTTGCTTTCAAACTATTACTGTATGTCTTTAGCAGAAAATAACAGAACGGGCATCTGTGTGCAAAAATGTATTTCCTTACGATTTCAGGTATTGGGAAATGGGACTATTTTAATGGCTGAAATGCCCATATGGCCTTTAATCCAAAGCCATAAATTTGTCAGTGTCTGAAGCTGGCAGGATATCATTCCTAATGAGGCCAGTTTTTAGGACTTTGTATATCAAGAGGACCATCTGAGAGTGAGGTGGAAAGTCACCTCGCGTGAATCTGGGGGTACATTATTGCTAAATCATTAAAGGGAAATAAAAGAGAGACCTGTGATGAGAGTGTCATTGCAATTTCACATAAAGTAATGAGGAAATAGCGAAACACGGCGAGATCAGGTTTTTCTATATTTCATAAAATGATAAATAACTACTAGTCATGTTTGTGTATAATGAATTACAATCCTGCTACATTTACCTTAGTAACATTTTACAGAGGTTGTATTTTATTCCCAACTACCAATTATGTCATCATCCTGGCATTTACCTGGACGTAATGATACACAGCAAACCCATTCTTGTAACATAATTCATTGCTTAAAAGTGTTTGTAAAGCCATACGGCATCCTATATACTCATAACGACTTGGATATTGCTATTAAATTTTACAGATTAAAGTTTACTAAATCTTAAAGTCTTGCACCAGTTCTGATATTTCTTATTAATCCTAAAGGAAAAGATGCTCAGCTATTTAAATGTCAAAAACTAGGCAATCCTCTTTAAAAATAAAAGGAAACAACCCAAGCCAGAGCCGGGGCACTATTAAACAAAGACACACGGCAGCATAACCAACCCTGCAACTTCAGTATTAAGCTGTACACTAATTTCAAAGGCTCATTTGGCCCATGGTGGGAAGTTCCCTGCACCATCGTTGTTGTTTCTATGTAAAACAGGCTGGGAAAGGCACAGGCACTTCCCAGCATCTCAGTGCAGGTTTCATTTCCGCAGAACTCCAAACCTCAGTCAGAAATATCTACTCCAAACCCTCAGTCAGAAATATCTACTGTAACATTATCTCACATTTATTCAATTTAATTTCAGTTTGAGAAAGATAGCATATAGATCCTTTTATAAGCTTGTAAGGTCACCAAATTTAAATTAAAGTGACCTCTTTTAAAGCACATTACTAAAAGTACTATGTGGAGGGAAATTTAATATGAATGGTTAAAATGCATGGAATTCAGATTTTACTGTCAAACAGCTCAATTAAACAAATTGAATTTTTAAGCAACAAAAGGGAATTGAATCAAATTAGAAACAGAGTGGGATCTGAAATGTGGACATTTATGAGTGATAGTCACAGGGCCCTCCAGCAGTGAGTTTTCTTTATTTGTTGCCTCAGCAGTTAGAGGGGTTGGCAGGCTGCAACACAAAAGGATAAAAATGTTCACCAGTGAAACACAGTTTTTGGCTCCCAATAAATCATCTGTCACTTCATCACAGCCCAGTAGATAATGAGCAATAAAGTTTTCACACTCAGGCAATGAGGAAGCAGACACAAGAAATACAGCTAAAGCTGCTGCCTTTCTTTTCTGTAAATGCAAGGTGCTTTGTATAATAAATGACCCCTGAATTTCTGGAAAAGAATAATTCTAGCCTCAGTAAAATAAACCATTTGATGCACTAAAGAAAACCAAAATCTAATAACATTACTTAGTTCCTTTAATGAAAGAAATAATCACATTATATATATGAGCTACAGCCGTCTATAACAGGAAGGGATTCCAGCGTATTACCTCTGAAGTTGTCTCTCTACTGTCAGCAAAGCACAATGCTGAAAATACAATAAAGCTGCACAATAATTTGAAGTGTGATTGTTTGCAGAGATTCGGGAGACGTTTGTGTTTGGTGCCCAATCCTGTGTGGTTTTCTCAGCTGTACCTTGCAAGGTAAATGCCCAGCACATCCCTGGGGACATGCTGGAGCATGAAGGACCTCCAAGGGCTGTCCCAGCATGAAGATGCAATATCATCAGGCCAAATTAATTGCAAGCAGGACTTAAAATCAATTAATGTATTATTTTTAACAATATTTTACCTTACTCTGATACCTCCTAACTGCTGATTTAGTGAATATTTTGCTGTTGCTATGCCACAAACCCATGAAAAACTGTTGCTTATAAGTTCACAATCACTTCTTTTTGCGTTTCAATCTGAAGTTTCTACCCAGTTCAGCTTTACTGGTAATGCTAAGCATGCTCATAATTCAAATTTCATATCAAAGACATTTCAGCAAGGGTGTCTGGGATGGCTACGTACAAAGTCTACTTCACATGCAAAATGTATGAGTCAAAAAGTAACAATGCAGCCCGTAAACCGCATAAAGCATATCATACATTGATTCATATTTTCACTTTGTATCAGCATTTGAAGGCTCTTGAAGTAAAATAAAATCAGATATTCTTGTCATATGCAAATGACAAAATATTTGCATAATACGTCAAGGTAGAAAAATGCAAATAAACTTTGGTAAAGTCTGTATTTTTGTCATTCTCTCATATAGCTCATTAGCAACTTGAAAGGGAATTGAAACCTCCTCTTTTCTGAACTGTATGTCAACTAAAAAAGCCATTGGAACCTGCTCATTTCTACACCGCATTAAGATGAACAATTAACATATCCATTTATTGAACTGCTTACACTGATCCATAGCCATAAAGGTTGATTTTCAGCTTCCAAAACTGAGTATGAAGATTTAGTCCTTTTAGAATAAGGGTCACACAAATGTAAATGAAAAAGGCCATATTCTGCTATTGGGATGGTGTAAATCCAACCAAGCATCCCTGAGATAAATGGAAACTTAGATATACCTTATTAGCAGAGCCAGGCTCCAAAAAATTGTACAGCTGGACCTTTGCAATGACAAATACCTGAAAAGGCTTTTCAGTAGCTCAAAGTCCGTCTTAGTTCATTATGATGTCTTAATATTCTGTGTGAAGGTTTATACTGTATTCTTTTTATAATATTAAGGATGTATTATTTATACCTACTGTAGCCATTGCATAGAATACATGAGTAGAGTTTGTTTAGCAACAGAGTGAAAAAATATTTGCTACAGGGGCAGTCTGGCAATATTGCTTGTTAAGGCATGCTATTTGTAAGCAAATTTATATGAAAAGTATGCAATGTCTAATACTAAACTACTCCAGCTCCAGACTGAAGGGTGATTTTACAAACGTCCTGCAGCACTCAATCATTCCTTCATTTTAATGTCTTTATTTTATGATTTTGTTGATGAAATACTACTTACCCAGTGCTCAAAATTCCTTTTAGGCTGCAGGCACTGGCTAGTTGACACGGCAAGCCATATTTTACAGCTATATATTTCAGCTTTCTCTGTCCAAGTTGGAGGACACAGTAGCCAAGATGGTTTTTCATAGTAGAAATATATTTTCATATTTATTTATTGATTTGACTAATGTATCTATTTTTCAATTCACATGCTTATGTTTCAATCCATTAAAGTGATTCATGGTCAAATAATATGTTATTGCAAGTACAAAGAGGAGATAAAACCACTGTACACCGGCTATAATACAAGAATAAAAATAATAAAAATCCATTGCATGATTAAATATAGTTTTTAATCCCCAAATGATCAAGTGTAAACTGATGTTTTTAATTATTTTTCTTTAAAATAAGTCGGGCTTTCCTTCTTATGTAAAATGAAATTACTGATTAAATAAGTTCTCAGGAATAAACATTCTTACCCAACTGAAGTGCTCAGTGGAAAATTAACATAAAGCATCGAATTACTATGAAAATATAAAACTCAAAAGGCTCTTAATTAGTTAAAATGAGAAGTAAATGGTGACTGGTAAAGGAATGCTATGCCTGTCACCTCCAGGTCAGGGATGGAATAAAGCCTAGCGTGGTGGTGGCCTGAAACAGCAGCTGGTGACTGCTCCGTATCGCACCCAAAATTATTGGGCTTGGTCCAGCTTTATGGAGACAATCAAAAATGTCCATAACAAGCCAAAGAAGCCCACCCACATGGAGGAGCAACTCCCAGCCCTAGCCATGGGATGTCTCCAGTCTGCAGTGCAGGGACCACCCTCACCCTTTGCACTACTGTGAGATTTTTCCTCAATGTTTTTTTCCCCAAAAAAAAGTTTGCCTTTTTCTCCTGTCCTTCCCTCCTGAATGAAGAAACTTCATGGCAAGCAAAGCCAATGCCAGAAGAGGCCTTGAGGGCTAGCTGCTGAGCGATGCTGCCTCTTCAAACAGAGGTGAGCACGCCTGCTGCCCAGGCACAGGAGCCAGGCTCAGCTGCGGGATCATCTGCAGCATGAACATGAATTTCTCATGTTGGGGTCAGGAGGACAAACCCGTACTGAGGACATGCTCTGCTCAGCCCCCGCTGCAGCCTGAAGAAGGCAGCCACTGCAGGGTTTCATGCTCAGAAAGGATCATTTATTCATGAGCGTGCACCTTCTTCAGAGCTAGGAAATGTTTTGCTTTTTCCAGAAGAAAGCTTATGTGTTTTTCAAGCCAATACCTGGAATGAATTTATCTGCATAACTACCGAGTTTCATCCCCTCAAACCCTGAAAAACAGCATTTATTCCAGATTAAGGCATCTGTGTTGCGGTTGGTAGGCGTAGGCAGAACAAATGTCACTCATGCCCATCTCTCATGTTCATGTCTTGCACAGAGTCACTTGCCTGTAGGAAAAAATATACAACAATAAAGCAATGTACCTAAGAAAGGTGTCTGGATCCAGTATCTCCAGACTTCTATATGAAAATCAAAGCCAAGGACTGAATGCTCACGACCAGGTTTCAGGCATGCAGATGATGCCAGACTCCATCCGGCTGTACCACCAAAGGGAAAAAACAAAGCTCATATTTTCAGAAGAAACTAAGAATTTAGGATGTTCAGAGCTGGAACATCAGAAAGGGGCCTCTGTTACTGAAGGACATTTGCTTAACAATCACTCAAAACTCTCTGTCTTAAATCCAAGCTTCCAAAAATCTAATTATCTATCAGTAATCACTTCTGGAAATAAAAGTTCCAGATTCCAGGAGGAATAAAAGAAAAAGTAAAAGGAAGTAAGGGAAAGAAAAGGGATTCTTTTCATTCTCTTTTCCACATTGAAAACCAGAGAAAAGCAAAAGGACATCAAATGAGTTTTACTGAGTTGTTTTAGAGGGAGTATGGAGCAAGATGCTGCTAATGGCAAAGACAAAAGGGAACAAAAACCCAAAACAACCTTAAATATCATGAAATGGGGAAGATAGTGAGCCTGAGAGAGAGCTGAAACTGAAATATCAAGGACAAAAAAGTAGTCCCACAGAGGAGGAAAATTCAGAGCCCATAATGAACAAGTGGGGTGACATCCTTATTTGTACTCCAGCCCTTTTACACTTATTGCAAGGCCCGTGATGGCTCAGTAATTATAGATCAGCCATGGGAAATATCCCCCGTGCAGAAGCTGAGGACACTATAGAAATGACTGGGAATGGGGAGGTGGAGGGGGAGCCAGGAGGGCACAGAACTGGAGAGGATGGCAGCACATACCCTGCTCCAGACAGGCTTCCAGAGCCGGCTGAGATTCCCCATTTCATTTCTGCACCCTAACACTGGGAGAATGAAAAGGTAGTTTAAAGTCACCTTAGCTCCCCTTGGGAAGCAGAAACACAGAAGGCTGTCACTGTGTTGAGGTAGAGCAGCTGAGAGGCTCTGGAGAGAGAGCTAAATGAATAGAAACTTGTTAAATGATGTGAGTTAATGAGAGCATTTTGGAATTAACCAGCTTCCATGACTTTAAATAAAACCCCAATGTCATTTTAAATTAGATTTTGTACATTTTAAAAAGCATAAGTTATTTATTTATTTTCACGACATGCATGGGTGGGAAGATGGAAGCATTAGAACTTAATCTGTTCAACCCACTAGTGGTCAAATACTGGTATTTCTTTGCAATGACTTTGGAAACATGGGGACTATGGCCACAACTGTTTGTGGCAGTGAGGACCTGAAGCTTAGAGCCAAAAATAAAAACACAGATGATGTACGCACCATCCTCTGACCCTGCAGTTTCACACTGGTGACTCCAGTCCTCACCTAGGGTTTTTTGCAGGGCAGATTAACACACAATGGCTTGGCACCCATCTTGGCACCCTTTCTCAGTGCCACACTGTCAGCTGGGACTGCGGAATGACTGATCTTGGCATGAATATACCTTGATTGCTCATCATTTTCCTTGTCCTGCCTTTATGGCACTCAGGAGAGGTGAAGTGGCTATAACTTGTAATTTTTTAATTGTTATTCTCATTATTGTTAGGGCCAAATTCTTCATAGATAAGGTATTTTAAAAGAAAGCTTCCCACTGCCAATGACTGGAAGATGAGGGAGCGTGCTTTAAAGGAAAATCAAGTCAGGAAGCATCCAAGTGCTTCCTATGTGAGCCTGACTGATAAATGAGGTAAGTTCCTGTACAATACATGCGCTGTAAGCAGGAAGATTTCTGGATATATTTTGGAGGGTAATTTTCTGCACCAGCTGTGTGTATTAGAGCTGCTACGCTTTCTTCAAACCACCTTTGAAGAAAAATGGTCCAGTGGGGTAAACACCAACATGGAACTTCAATGGGTGAGGTTCAGATTCCTATTTCATATGGTGTGCTCATGAAAAAACTCAGATCTGATCACTCCTGAAATTCTTACACAATTCAACTCCAAGGTCTTCTAAATTTATTCCTTCTTGCTTTATTTGGAGTCTCTTGCATGTACAAACTGGGTTTGCTGACACTGCCAGATTCACAAGACCAATACGAAATTAAAGGCCATGATGATGTCCCTGGCAGCACGGTAACAGATGCTATAAAAGTATTTTAGTCAAATATAATTAATGTTGTTCACAGCACGACCATTAGCTGCCCTTCTGCGACACTCTGCGGCCTGCAGCATTACTTTGTTAGGACAGAAAAAGCTTGTTATAGTGGTAGGTTAGCGCAGTCAAGATATGAGCAAGGTGGTTAACACAGTGGACTCTCACTGTGGACAAGATGCAGTCCCTGAGGGTGGGCAGGGAGATTCCCTGAGGCATTTTAAGTCATACTTAGCTTTATGATGCATGAGCACCAAAAGCAAATGCAAGCTTGCAGTACCCAAAGATACTGCTCTGGGCAAGAAATGGGTGTCTTGAATAAAGAGTCACCAAAGCCTAGGGCCAGATCCTGGGTGTTAATGATAAACAGGACAGCAAGCATAGCATAGAATCCTAGAATGATTTGGGTTGAAGGGACCTTAAAGCTCCTCCAGTTCCAGCCCCTGCCATGGGCAGGGACACCTTCCACTA
>WYDI02042162.1:0-15624 GCA_009867235.2 Psittacus erithacus
TCTAATTAATTTTTTTTTCTAAAAGTTATTTTTATGATTATATATTTTTATCTATGATATATAATTATTATATTCCTTTTTTGCTTAGTAAAGCACCACTGAATATTGTGAGCTTTGCCTGAAAATAGTAACACTTGAAAATCAGAGCTTATTTATGATGAAACAGAGGTCTAATCTGCTTAAAGTTTTCTCAAGCGACTCAACATATTTCAAGGCAAATGCTTCAGAATACATGCTTTTAAAAATAGAAAAATAATATTTCTGGATCACCTCAGCTTCTACACACAGAAATTATGGTTTTATTCTCAGATCTCAGCCACCTAAAAATACGTCAGATCTGCTTACTTAACATTTTCCAGCCTCTTCAGTTTTGTTTCTGCTGTACAGGAAATGAATCGTGTAAAAGTTGGACAAGAGGCTTTTATTTATTACTTTATCCCTGCAGCTCCTTGTTATCATTGCCCACATAATTTTAATGCAACAGACACACTTCCCTTTTAATCATGTATTAATTACGCAAACCATAGAAAGTACTCATCCTTCTTCAGTCTCTCTTTCAGAGAACCCTGGCCAAATTTTCATCATATTTTATGCTTAAATCTTAACTTCCTGACTTTATGGAACCTCACTCTTTGCAAAGCACTACCTAAATAAAAAGTGCGCGTTTTCTGTTATTCTCATCATTGACAGCTCCCTCCCTTCAGTCCTGTTGCGGTAATTCCCCTTTACTCCTTATCAAATTTAAACTTAGCACTTTTTCCTTTTAGGCTCCTGTAATACTCTTGATCACCATGCGGAGTTTTTCACAGGTAAGGACAGCAGGCAACTATCTTTATAACATCTCTCATCTCAAATACATAATAAACATATAACAAATCCTGGCATTTTCTTAGAATATTCACCCAGATGTACCTGTAATTAATTTTTAAACCCAAGAATGAACCCTTACCTTTATAAAATGGCCTGCCAGTTAGAATATCTCCCCTGTTGGAAAAGCCAGGACCTCTGGGGCACAGAGCCTCATATTCCTTGGTGCCAGGCTTAGGACACTCCTCACAGTCAGAGCCCCAGGCAGCCCCCACAGCACAGCAGCAGGCATCCATACGAAACTTGCCAGTCACAGACTGAAGGCACTCATCTTCATCCCATTTCAGATAGCATTGCTCCATGCGAATATCTGCTCATTTTACAACAAAAAATAGTCATTTTACTCTTTGTTTTATAAGTGCTTCTACATATGTATAGCACAGAGGAAAATTAGCAATGCATTAAATAATTACTACATAAAGAGAATAGTGATTAAGAAGCCACATGTATGGGTGGATGCACTGTGTAGGACTTTTCCAGGTTACCTGAGATACCTGGCATTGGCTGCAACAGGGCTTCCCAGCTTGAAGTGTGGGCCTGGATGATGATTCGGTTGTAATTGGTGATGTATTTGTTCTTAATCACTGTTCTCTCTATGCAGTAATGATTTAATGCATTGCTAATTTTCCTCAGTGCTATACATACATACATATATATATATATGATTTGCTTTACTGCGCTTATTTACTGTCTATATATATACACACACATATATATATATAAAAAAAGTCTGTGTGCTTATTTGCTTTAATGTGATTATTCCCTTTAGTGTGCTTGTTTAATAAACTGTACATGTTATACAGCTAGTGTGTGGTCATTTTGTTGAGGACCCTGCCTGTCAGCAGAACAATCTGGAGTAATTGGCAGGATACAAAACAAAATGGCATGTTTTAAGATAAAGTTTCCTAAGATGGTGGAACTGGATATCCCACACTGGGAACAATTACCTTATCGAAATATAGTTGCTGAACAGTTGTGTTTTGGTTTACGTGAGAATTGGTACTCCTGTTTGAATGAGGCAGAACAGCTGTATTTTCATTATACATATAAGCATTAATATTTCATATAATATACTGGACTGAAGGCTAGGCTTTAGAAAACCCAAAAGAACTCTTAAATGCTTAGCACGAAAAGCTTTGGAGAAGACGCAAGATCTAAAAATAATACAGATGAGCTGCTGAAGTGTTCTTCATACAAGCCCTTCAAATTCATGCAGATTTATAATGTAAATTTTTGTACCCTATGCATGTCTGAAATTAAACAATGGGAATAAAAGCAAATATAAGAAACAGAAATTGTTAAAAGAATACCAAGATCATATTTATTTTAATTTCCAGAGATTCAGCAAACATACTACTAATAAGTATTTGTTTGCAGTAAAAACACTGTAGTGGATCCTGGAGGAAATATAACATGTTTCAGAAATGCATAACATAGTGCACAGTGCTTGTGTAGCATAGGCAAATACATGTAATATTAATGTTGCAATATTAAAGGTCATTTTTTCATTAAAACAGGAAAAGGGAATGTGGCTTTGAAGGTAAAGGAATCCTGTGTATTGCTTGAAAACAGATCCTTTGTTCCAACTTTTCACTATAGCTATCCACCACAATTAAATTCATACCTGTCCTTACCAAATTTCCCGTTGAGAAATAATACAGGATTGATGGCCACAGATGCCAGTTACTGGCAACAGTAAGTTTAGAGGCATTGGGAAGGTGGAGTATCAAGAACCTAACATGCAAAACTGCGTACGCACACACAAACATAACAGATACATACAACTGGGCAGACTTGCTTTTGAATTGTTTCTTTTTCTCTGAGACGTTTATACTGATTATACACATCTGCTTAATTTCAAAATGCCACTTATTTTTAAAAATACCCCTAGAATTACATTCATATTAAAAAAGCCCACAACCTGGTAACTGTTTGTAGCAGCTATTGGTAAGGCACAATTAAAGCAAAAGTGTTTCCTTAAATTTTAGTCTGCTTGAGGAAAGAGAACGCTGTTGAAATAAAAAATTAAATGCTAGAGTAGGATAATTTTTGACACAAAGCAAAGGCTGAAAAGTTATTTTTTATTCTCCTGTGCCATTTTCTTAAAAGAAATTAATGCTTTCAGTAGTCATATTTTTACAGTCCTTTAGAAATAGTAAGAAAAAATAATATGGAATCCAGAACCTACTCTAAATATCCAATACATCCTGACTTTTATCTTTCTCATTTCTGCCCACTGATTTCTCAAGACGCTGACTAACAACACTAAATAGACTTGTTACAGAATACTTCTGTTTTCTGGAACTTAAACAGGAGTTCAGTAATTTTTATGCTTGTCTTTCCTAAAGAAATGTATGTCCTCATGGACATCACGTTTTGCAGTAGAAGATATTAATCTGTACAACAAAGGTGAAGTATTATTTTTATTTACACTCTTTTGATTACTCCCAGACAGACCATATTAGTGCTACAAGGTAGTATCTGAGTTTCACAAAATGAGTGGATAGCCATGGAGAAGCGCACCATTCACAGATTCATAGTGCATCACAAGCTGCTGACTGCTTATCATCTATCTTCCAGTAAGCCAGACAATGTTATTTGTGAATTAGAGTCAGAGTAACAGCAGCACTCTAGCAAAACCTATTGATTGCATTGTGTGCAAACAAGCCTTTACCACAAACATTCATATTCCCCCTATGGATTAATTGGCACAGGCTTTTGATGTTCGAGCAGGCCTAAACTGAAACATACGCTTAACAAACTGCTTTCTGAGGAATTCAGAAATCCTTTCACATTCCTTTCAGAATAATTTTGGACAGCTGCTGGACACAGCTAGGAAGCTAGCACAGTTCAATGTGCTCTTACCTAAACATACTCGCCCTGTTCCATCCAGTGTCAGTCCTTCAGGGCACTCACAGTGAAATGAGCCTCTGCTGTTTATGCACTGCCCGTTAGGACAAATCCCAGGGAAAACATCACATTCATTTACATCTGTTCGAGAAACAAAGAGTTGAGTTATATGAAGGAGACAGCTACAGCTTTACTGAGAATTTAGGCTACATGAAAGAAAGCAAGAGGCTTTCATCTGTACTGTATCAGGGTCTGAACACAGTTCTGAACAAGCATTCGGCTCGGTCTCCAGGGACTCTTTCAAGATCTTCAATCATAGGGCACTAAGATCCCACGCTCACTTCTCTTAGACAAGCTGACGGATATGGCTTTAGAGAAAGGAAAAATTAAATGTATTAAATGTATTTTGAAGGAGCATTTCCGTTCTCCTTATCATTTTTATATTCTTCAACAAACAGTGTAACATAACACTTTCCCACAGTCAGTAACTGTTTGTGAAGACATTCAATATGATTATGCCTAACAAAACCAACATAATAAATCCCCTTTTATCTCATTTTTCAAAGACAAAAAATAGTGACATCTTCAGTAAGAAGCAAAAAATCACCTTCACAGGTAACACCCTTTACTCTGGCAAATCCTCTTGAGCAAGCTGTGTCTGGAATCAAGCCAGAAAGATATATCACTGATTAGAATGACAAAAACATAGAAGTAAATAATTTAAAAACAAATGTATCTTCTGAATTCTGTAAGAATTTGACTGTAGAAGGTGTCGAGTGCTCTAGCATAAACCAAGAAAGGCAGTGAATCATTTATGTTGCTTAAAATAAGTGAATAGTAGAGAAAATTAAATCTGAGACAATTACTTTGTCATGTGCTTTCCTTAACAGAGACAAGAATGCTCAGGTGAAGAGGTAGATATGAATCTACTCATATCAACCTCTGCACTCAACATAGCTGAAAGGTAAATTTCCCGTAAACTTGCCTGAAGATTTAAAGCTTTACTGATGCCAGTTATCACAAAAGGCTTTTTTACCACTGCAGCTTAATGGAAGATCTGACAAATGACATTATTTTAGGATGTAAAATGTTGCATGATGTAGTTATATGAAACCTTGCTGAAATTTAGAGAATAGGAAACTAAGTGGTCAAATATATCCAGACTGTGCTAATTAGCTCTCTAGATTGATCAGTGATTGATCAGTTCTACCAGTCTAACCTGACCATGCTGCTTCCTGAAGTCCAAAGCTTTATCTTTGCTTGATGCTGCACTTCACAGTTAAGAGCTCTGTTAGATGTTTGTACTATGCTTGTTAGATGGGGTATGTGTGCCCATAGTTATTGTTCTAATTAAAAATGAAAAGCTAAAACATCCTGACACTATTTCAGCTGCAAGTGGTATTATTCAAATGGGGAAAATTATTCATATCGGGAGAAAGCAGCACAGTATTTTTTTCACAAAATAAAGCACACAGTTAGAATTCCTGATTCCAAATTCTAGACCTAGCCCTGTAACCTAACAGCATTACTATCCTGCAATCAATAATTATACATAAGCCATGTATTTGAAAACAGCTGGAAAAAAGTGTTAACAGTCCAAAACATAAAAAGCCCCCAAGGCTTTTACCAGATATTTCACTTTACTACTGCACTCTTTACTTTCCTAGCCCAATGCACAGTCCCTGCAGAGATGAAACATATGTAATTACTGAAAGATTTATCCACATGTTATTAGAATGTCCTCAGTTATTAGAATGATCTTTGATGGTGGAGATTACAAATAACGCTAAATAAGACAACTTCATTTCATAGTTTTTTTGTGTTGTCTGTTTGTTTTCTACACAGAAAATTATGAGAATCTATCTAGTGGGCTTTCTCTTTTCCCAAAAGATCACAAAAAAGACCTAGGAAAGGAAAAGGCCTTTAAGATTATCAAGCCCCAAAGATGCAGGATATGACAGCATACCTATTTCACATCGCTCACATGGGCTGCCCCAAGCTGCTCCTAAGGTAGCACAACATTCAGATTTCAGTGTAGCACCATTGATGTTGACTTCACAACGACTGTCTTGGATGTTAAGCCAGCAAGTCCCCTTCAGGCTATCTGCAGCAGAATAGAAAACAATATGGAATCATCACAACAAAAACAGCTGGCATGCCATGTTCATGCCACTAGTAGACAAGAGAGGACAGCCTCTCTTTTAAAAGAAAACCTTCCATTAAAGTAATTTTGTACATATTTTAGTTTAGAAGTGGTGGAAATGGATAGAAGTATCACTAAAACTGAGCAATAGCGAACACTGAGTCATTTTACAGTTCAGGTCCCACAGCTAGCAGAGGTCCTCCAGATACTACAGTGGATTTATTTATTTCTTTTATCAAGTGACTGATCAGCCTAAAACAGACAATTCATAAAAAAAGCAGAGATCACAACCTCAGACTCCCCCTTCAAGATGACTGTCTAGACCACTGGGTTATGAAATTCAGGCGCTCTTGCCTCTCTCTCAGTGAACCCTCATGGTTGTCAGGAAGGAAATAAAGATAAAAATGTGGGGGATAAGGGTATGCTGTATTGTTTTAGGGGTTTGCTTTTGCTGGTGCATTAGCTATGCTTTGAACGTGCCTGTTAGGTTATACTCCACCCTCGGCTCCAGAGAGCTCAGCCCCAGCACATCCAGCTCCTGAACTGAGTTACCAGACTGGGAACCCAGAGCGGCTCAGGGCAAACCCATCTCAGTAAATGCCCAGTCACATCAGACAGCACCTCCTAACTGCTGTCCAGACTAGACAGTCACTGAGCAGAGGGGAGATTTTCAGCCACAAGTGTTGTCTCTGCTGCCTGAAATCTTATGAAATTCTCATTTATGTACCTAAATCTTCAAGCCTTTATATCTATGCTTTTGGTGCCCAAGCTGCTTTTCAAAATGGCAGTTAGATCCTAAATCAGTTACATAGTTTAGAATTTGTACTTGCAACACTTTTTCTCAGTACTTTTACAATAACACTCAAATGATATAAAATTCCTTGAAGAAGACAACAATCTTTGTGATCAGATAGGAAAAGCAATCTGCAAACCATATTTGGAAGTGTGCGTGGGTAGACTTTTATTATATGTGCATACTCAGAGTACAAAGCTAAGCAAGTGGCCCACATGAATTTTATGAGACGACTAATGAAAGAGGAATAGGACTTGGCTTTAAGAGTTATATATGTTATACGTACAAAAAGCCAGCCCATCTATTAGGTGCTCCTGATGAGTATTACTAATACCTAATTTTTAGCAGCAATGCTTAAGATACAATTATTCCAACTATTTTTTTTTAAACAACTTGAACATTCCTACAGAATTGTCATGCAATAAATTTATGCAGACCACAGAGAGCGCAACCCTTCTTTGGCTAAAGGAAGAGGAAAAAAACTGGCCCAAGAATGTGACTGGAATCAGCTCCAGAAGCTGGGCAACATAGTTCAATAACAGTATAAAACAATTGTATTACTTAAGTTAACATTGGTCTCAAAATTATGAGGCAGAACACCACCCTTAAAAAAGTGCACAATCTAAAAAGTGGTGTACAAGGGTGGTAAAGGCATCTTTTCGACACATTGATCAGCCTTTTGCTAACAGTCAAGACTTGGGTTAACATAATAAGACCAAAGAAAACCTGCACAGTTATTAGCTGGGTCAGCTCTTAGCCAGTCATGGGATAGGCACCACATGTCCACATTGAGTGACCAACTTGGGGAGAGGAAATACAGGGATTTTAGCTGCATTTTTACACCATATGCAGCTTACTGCCCATATGTTGATGTCTCTGCTTTATTTTATCAAAATGTAAATGTTTCCATTGCTTTCTTAACTAGAAGTTTCTTGAGCTCAGTATTATTTCTTTTTAGTAGCCAATTTTACAGGATGGAAAAATCAAAATAATCTTTCAAAAAGTATTTAAATTATACATATTAGCAGGTGACTTTTATCATATCAGCTGCATCTACATTATCCTGCCGAATTGTGCTTGTCTTATCTTCTTCAGGCTGAGTTACTTTATTTCCTTTCCTTTACATAATCTCTTTTGTCCAGTTGAAATCTACAATGGGCAGACACTGTGACTCTGGCTTTGGTGAAAAAGTTATTATACAGCATCAAAGCATTCTTTCTGTGGCTTGAATCTCTTTAATTCTGACTTGAAGAAGAATATATGCATACTGCAGGCAGATGGCAGCCTACTTATTGTGCACTTATGAGTTCCACAAATCTTGACTAAAACATGCATAAAAAGCATGTATTAAAAGCATACTTCAAAAAGCATAAATGGCAGCATTGCTATTGTATAAGGAATTCCCAAAATAACAATGCAACACTTTCACCACTAACAGATGTATTTCAAAAACAATTCCACTTTTTTCCTCTAAAAGTACCAACTCAACTTTGCAAACACTGCCAGTGTGCAAGCAAAATAAATGCAAAATATGTCAACATTTTTGCTGGATGCTGCTGAACTATCATCCCTCATTTGCTGGAGGTTTCAGCTAAAATACTGAATGCAAATGTTGTGACTTGAATTCTGACTGTAATTTGAGCAAGTCGCCTTTTCCCCGCCCAGGAAAGTTCACAGAAAGAGACAAATGGCTCGCATCTATACTGAATTTGTACAGGTAATATGGATGCAAATGGCTGAAGCCACCCGGTTCTTCAGCCTTGAGACTGAGCAGGCTGAGCATAGGAACCTGAGGAACTGACAGACTGAAGCCTTCTGTCCACAAATTGAGTAAAGAACACGCAACAGCCATATAGCTTTACCATATAAGATCAGTCTCACATGCTGTACATGACCTCAGCTGACAAGACAGTGAAAATCAGCAGTAAGACCAAGTAGCAACAAATACACTGGAGCAGTAAATTGTAAAAATGAAATTAACAGTGATGTATGTTAATCCTTTCTTATTCTAACATTGGTGCAATGTGCTTTTACTTAAAAATTTTGTACTGTTTTTAAGTTCAATAACTTTAGTTATAAGATAAAGAAAGAAAAGCTCACATAATGTAGGACTGATTCTGGTTCTGACATGAGAGCAAATTTGAAATTAAAGAAAATCCAAAGGGGAGGTCCAGAATCTGAAAGTACCTTTGATCATTCTTATGGAGAACACAACACATTCCCAAACGACATCACTATTTTAGCCATATATTTATGTTTTGGCACATGCTTTTCTTATCTGATGCTACAGGAATGATTTATAGGGAACAAGCCACTAATAAAATCAGGGCAAATACTTTCAAGATACAAATCTTTCACTGCAGTGGTAATGGGAAAAAACAACTTGTTCTACTGTAGAATGGTATACAAGAACATTTGAAAGTTTTTCACACGGTAAATGACTTAAAAATTCCAACCCCTTCCTCACTTTTCAATAATCCAGTCTGGCCTTCTCTAATCACTACTAATTCCAATGGAAATTTTACCAAGGTAGAAAAACAAACAGTTGGGCTCTAACACTATAAATCAGTATGCCTTGCATTAGCTGTGCTTCTGACCCTTCTGTCCTAACATACCCTCACCTGTAGTACAGAAATTTTTTTTCTGAGACTATTTTGGTCAATGTGAAAAATTAACAAGTAGGCACACAGTACATAGCTGGCTTCTGTTATTCATTTCTTATCTGACTGTTCAGGCGTTTCTTTTTTGTTTACGTTTTATGTTACATATCACTAATATTCAGGCCAAGTGGGAAAGCACACTGTTAAACATACCAGTGGAAACCATTAGCAAAATAAATCCATAACATTGTTATAAATAGGCTCTTACTGAACTTCCAGCGTCTTTGGATGAGAGAACAAAAGACTGAAAATATGCAGTACGAAAAAACATAGATTAGCATGATCTTACCACGAAAATAACGCAATGTAAAAAAAAAGAACAAAACCAATACTAAACTTCACTGGCCAGTGATGCTAGAGGGAAATCTAAGAGAAGGCTTAGGCACAAAAGTAAAATACACTTAAAAAACATATTCATTTAAAAAACATATTAAGGCATAGACAGACTCCATCCTTAAACAGAAACTTGAGTCTTTGCATTTAACTTCCTATCTGAAGAAAATCTTGGCAAGGCAAGAAAGTTGAATTAAGAACACCAGACAAATCCATCTTAAAATAAAAGGCACATTTAAAATTAGCATCGTTCAGTTATTTGTCACACTCTAATTCACTTTAACCCGTGTATACTAAGATGACTTCAATTATGTTACACAGATAAGATGAAACAATGGCAGCTTGTGATCACCTAAGAAGTACAGATGTCTCTAATTCTTAGAGTTTTCTTGGACAGGCAAGGCAAAAAAACCATTAATGAATGGCTTCCAAAGATAAAGCCAATGACATCTTGCAGACAACTGCTACTGCTCACTCCAATACAATCTGTGCAGTGCTCTGCTTTTTCAATGCAACAGAATCCTCAAAGGATGCTAACATTATTTATTTTTGAATATATACGTAAATATATATACTCTGTGTGTGTGTGTGTGTGTACAAAACCAAGACAATACTCATGTGTCTGTTTCAGGTGCAGAGATCCTGACAAACTCAGAGCTGTCTTACACACTTTTACCAGCTTCCTACAAAAGAGGTTAAGTATCTGATTGTGCTATAATGAAAGCCATAAGCATTTCATTATAGCTAGGAAAATCATTCTTTGCAGTTTATGAAGAATGTCCTGAACCCTAGAAGCCATGTGATTTCCTTTCACTATTTGAGTTCCTCCACTTTTTCTGGCTTTCTTGTCTCAGATTTAAAAGTGGCTAAAGAACAAAACGGGCATTTTTGCTCTACAGTTTGTCTACTACCAGACTAACAGCTTTACCTGTATTCGCATTCTCCCAAAGGACAAGATAATTTCTATTAATAATGACATCCCCATTCTCTCCTACCAATCAATAGCTGCGTTTCACCACTTTCAATGTAGTTTTGACATCCTCATAAATTATGTTTCTCTCAGTTTGTTCCTGCTTCTATTGAAGCAATCAAATTAGTATGCGTTTCTTTGTCTTACCTACGGAGACATACTGTCTCCTATCGTGGGGGAATCACTCAAATACATTATTTCTTGCTTAATCAATATGATCAATGCTTTTCAAGTTGGTAAGAAAAAGGGAAAATAACAGAAGGAAATACCCACCAATGCATATCAGTCCTGCAGAGTCCAATTTGCTGCCAGATGAACATTCACAATTGAAAGATCCAAGATTGTTCCTGCAGGCACCATTTACACACGGGCTGCTTTCACATTCATCTATATCTATAATCCAGAAACAAAAGACACTGTTAAAACTACAGTGTGCTTCTGGAAAATATTATACAGTATAAATGCTTCTGTGGATGATGCTTTGCCAAGACTGCCTGGTGTATTTGTCCCCCTTCCCCCTCTCAGCATGGCATTCAAAAGATACAATGACAGGCAGGTAGCACATGTATAGGGGCATATATTTTGAAAGTGTTAATTAAATGGCTCTTTTCTATAAAGATAATAATTTCCAGCAACTTGGACTATAAAGTTTTCCAGCATCAACTGTAACTGTCCTGTGCGAAAACAAAACTCTTGTTTCATATAATGCACTGCACTTCCAGACACAGCATGCAGTGCACAAACAAAGACCTTATTGTTTCTGTCATTTATGGCTCTGTGAGGCTTTGGAAGAATTAAGAAAGCCCTGTCAGGAGCAAAATATAACAACGTTGGCTGTGATTCTCAAGTTTTGGAAAGCGTTCAAGAAATTGGAATTGAAACTGGAATATTGTAAATGGTACTTCCCTTGAGCCCCTAACTACTTCAATTTATTACCCCTGTGAGTTTTTTAAGCCAGTTCACATGTAAGAATAGGACCCCTACAGATTGTATTATTTGCTGGTTATTTTTTTTTAAGTGATATCAGTTTTAAGATTAAAACAATATTATTAGGAAATCCTTTCAAAGAACAATTGCAGATGGATATCCACCATTTCTTCCGCAACTCAACCAATTTCATTTTCGGATTTAGGTCCTGAATTAAGCCATACATTGTAATCCAACCAGACAGTTCCCTTGGTAGGCCAGAAATAAAACCATTTAGTGCTTGCTTATGTTTGCTAGTAGTGCTTGAGGAATAAAGTCATGACCACAAACTAAAGTAGCCTGGTCTAAATTAATTATAAATTAATGCAGACCTAGTTAAGCACAGGAAACATTAATAGCATGAAGTGACCAGTTTCAAGACAAACAAAAATAACTTCTTTTTGTTTTACAAGTCAGGAAAAGGCACCATTTACTATTTGGTATGTTATGATGCATCAAGTCTTAACTTCACTAGAGATCTTTCATAATCTTCTAGGGTCCTATTGAGGAATATGTGTTTAAAATACTCACCAAATTAATATTAAAAAAAAAAAGGGAAGATGGAAAATGCCCAGAAATTAAGGAAACTGATCTCTCTTGCATGCCAAAACCAAACACTTAATTTAAAAGGCAATTTCATAGTCCCTTTATACAATTACCTAGAATTACCTACAGAGATCAAACAGGACTTGGATGCCACCAAATTTTTGGATCGTGACAGAGCTTTATGTTTGTGCAGTCTACTCTTAAACTTGTGGATTACCAAGTTTACACATTAATTATGCACAGATGCAGAGATATAAGATCTAGGAGGCCCTATTGTGTCAAGACAGTGCACTATGTGAGCACATCCACACAGCTTCGAAGGCTGGCTGTGCTTGGCTAAATGCGTCAGCAGCACCCAAGCTGGTAAACCCCATCCTGCTATGGGCTGGTTGTCCCATAGGGCATTAGGCAGTTTCCATAGTAATCTGACAACCTCCTTCTTAGACACAGTTGGTCATATTTTGTCTCAGACTGGGTCCTGAGCTAGCTAACTATGGAGAGTACAGCACTTGTGTATGAGCAGGGAAGGCCAGGCTCGTCTGGCACTGCTTACTTACTGATTGACGCACTGGGAAGCATAGTACATAAGCAATCAAGTAGACCTAGAAAGCCTGTTACTTCTGAGAGAGCAAGCTCTAAGTCCCTCTATATCTGAGCTGGCAGTCTGGAGGGCTTGCCAATGCTTACCTGCATCCCTTCCCTATAAATACATTTCATACTTTATTACCTCAGGTTTTAATACATAGGGTATGCTCCCTGCCTCCTTTGCCTCCTGCTCTCTCCCCAGCCAGTAATACCTGGTAGTGAATAGTAGTCTGCTGCTTTTGCAGAGAAACCAGACACTGGTTTCTACAATTAGAAACAGATTACACTGAGACAAAGAAATAATCTCAAATATGCACTGCATGTTGAGTAATTATCCATCTAGAAATGCTCTTGGAGAAAGATACACTTTTTCTTCCTTTCTATCTGCCATCTTGCTTTCAGCAGTTTGGCTAGCTTTAAAAAATGAGAAGAAATTTAAAAGGCAGGACAAATGAACTGAGATTAAGCTATGTATGGCTTCTCCATGTCAAAGACAAAAAACAAAGGACTGGTAGCCAAACAAGTGAAGTAATGGTTCTTTACACAGCAGGTAGAGAAACTAGAAATCCTCACCATAGAATGCTGAAAGCTTGCACTAATCAACAGCAGTCTGGACAAGCCCATGGAAGATAAAGTCACCAAGGTCTGTATAAGGTAAAGATCCTACTTCTGCTCTCACAAGTCCCCAGACCTCAACTGTTGGGATTCAGAGTGTATTTTTGGAAAATAATGCTGTATGCTTGCTCTGTTGTGGGTCGTAACAATTGTTGACTAGTCTCTGCTTTTATGCAAGCGTTGTTCTCCATCCAGTTAGTTGCAAATGATCTTCCCTGCTTTTAGCTAAGATGCAGCTTCAGAGAAGTTCCCATGAGGGATGAGGCATAATCTGTGCCACAGAATATTTGGGGCTTTTGGACGCTAACTACATGTAAAATGAGAGTTACAAGCTGGCCACATCTGAGCGCATTTTCAGAGTAAAGAGGCACCATCCTGGCGCAGAAACTACTCAAGCAATTTCAAACTCCAACACCACAGAGAAGCAGCAGATTTTTTCAGAAAAAGGTTGTGTATTTCTAAATACACAGACCAACATTTTCTTGGAACTGAACTAAAATATTGTCTGAATTTTTAAAAGGCTGTCCATTTGTTGTGGTTTTGTCAGCGGGCGGTGAGCGTTTGTGCTTGGAGCTGGGGTAGCTGGGCTGTCTGTTGCAGTCGAAGTTTGAGTAGCTGCTGTAGTCGTCACTGGGGGTGGTGTTGCTGCTGTGCTTGGAACTGGAGTAGCTGCACTGTCTGTTGCTTTGCCATCAGATCCAGGGACATTTTTTTCCTGTATAGGTGCGGTATAGTGTTGAACAAGGCCCTGTAAGCATAGGCCAGGCCCCAGCACATTGCCATGATTTGTCCCTCTCTGGTATGACCAGAATGACAGCACACCTCACTTAGGTGTTGTACTAATTTTTCTGGATTTTGCAGTTGTTCAGGGGTGAAATTCCAAAGCACTGGAGGGCTCCACTGGCCTAGATACTTGCCCATACTATCCCACACACCCTGCCACTCACGACTGTCCAGCATCGGGGAAAATCCCTTGGTCCTCCTATAATGTCATCCAAGCCCAGGCAAGATGCAAACTTGACTCTGCTCAACTCTTGAGATCAGACAAAATGGTCGTGGGTAGAACACACTCTATGGGTGCCAACATGGTGATCCCCATCACAATCAGCAGGCAGGTCCCAAGGGTACCCAAAGGACATTCAAAACCTTCAGAACTCTCAAATGATGCTGCTGTGCTTGCTGGCTCTCTGACCACCAGCTTCTCTTTTTGAGTCCAGATCTTCCTCCCCTGCCTTGCTGGGAAGTGCTGCATGGTCTCCTGCATCCTCCTGGGGCTCAGGATCACAGGGCTCGGCGGGCAGCTACCAGAGGATGCTCTCGGCCACCGCAGGGCTGGGCTCAGCCGCAGGGCTCAGCTCCTCCTCCACCTCCTCCCACTGCTCGGCAGCCACCTCCTTCCCAGTTGCATTGCCGCCACCGCCATCTTAGAGCCCAGGGCCACCCTCCCGGGACGGTCCGGCTGCCAGCAGCTCCCAGGGCTGCTCCCCCTTGACTCCCCGCAGCCTCACAAAGAAGGAGGCAAGGGCAAAGGCCAGTACAGTGAAGAGCAGCAGGATGGCTGAGTACAAGCCCACGGCCATGTCCATTCCACCCCGCTGACAGAGCCTGCCTGTATTACAAATCATTGCCATAAAGTACAATGAAACAAGAACCTTAGCCCAAGGCCCCCAGCCAATAAACACTAAGACAGCAAATACCAGCTGTAAGTAAGGTACAACATACTGAAACTCTGACTTCAAGAGCAACAACATTAAGAGCTAGTAAATCAGCACTGTGCCATCAGATTTGCTGTTATCTCAACCCTTCTTGCCCCACGTTAGGTGCCAAAAAGAACTGTTGTGGGTTAAGCCCAGCCGTAAATCAGCCACGCAGTCTCTCACTCACTCCCCCCCTTCCTCCCTCAGCTCCCAGAGGGATGTGCAGAGAATCAAAACAATAAAACTCCCACAGGCTGAGATGAGAGCAGTCCAGTAACTAAGGTATAACACAAACCACTGCTGCTACCACCAATAACAATGACAAGGGAAATAACAAGGGGAGAGAATACAACAGCTCATCACCGAGCCCGACCGAGCAGTCATCTAGCCCTTCTGGGTAACTCCCAGTTTACTCCCTGGGCATGACGTGCTGTCGTATGAAATATCCCTTTGGTTAGTTTGGGTCAGGTGTCCTGTCTCTGCTTCCTCCTGGCTTCCCCTCCTTCCTGGCAGAGCATCAGACTCAGAAAGTCCTTGGTCAGAGTAAACATTACTGAGCAGCAACCAAAAACATCGGTGTTATCAGCACTGTTCCCAGG